>CAIGRO010130900.1:0-23149 GCA_903798355.1 Fraxinus baroniana
CAGTAACTAGCGGAGGTAAACCGCGAGTTATGCCCAAGTTAACCAGGGTTCAAGCACCCCTTATACTCCTGGCCCCAAGGAAATCTTCCTCCATGGTTATTACATCATCAAACTGCTCCAACCAATATTGATTATTACATCACTCAGCTGCTCCAACCAGGAATCGAACTCCCCACCCTGAGGTTGTAAGCCCAGCAATGCCCTTCCTTTGCCAACTTGGATGTGCCCCGAAGGGCTATTTGAGGCCTATCTTTGATGCCACTTATAATGGAATTAAGGTTTCATTCCAAAAGGTTAAACGCATTGAGGTAAAGAAACTCAATTTCGTATAACGTGACTTCCCAACATCTTTCGGTCTAATGTTAGAACCATCTTCAATTCTACAAAGTGAAAACTGTCTTTTCGTGATGAATTATAGCTCCCATAGGGGCTGGAAATTAAAGGAATTCAAGGAAACAAAGAACTATAATTATAAACTTGCCCTTTGAGGAAAGCCAAAGGATCATGATCAGAAAAAGAAACAAGATCTTTGAGCTACTTAATTCTTTCAACGACTCATGATCTACACTTATCTATTACATGGTGACTTGGATACAAGTGAAAGCAAACAATTGAATTTGGCGCATTATTCACAGCACCAAGGAAAAAGTCACACGTGTGAAACGTTCGAGTGCATGATTAATCGTCTCTTGGACATTGATTGAGAACAAATAAATTCGCAGCACTAGTTCCAACATGACGGAGTAAAAAAACAGTCGATACAGTATTGAGTCAGTGAATCCGGCGGAAAATTCCACAAACATATTAAATTAATGCTAAATCCACTTTTATTTTTCTCAAAAAACATCATCACAATCTCATCACCACCAATTAAAGAAGAGTGGTATCTGCACGGTCAATTACCAAATTTATAGTGGCTATGTTGATCCACTAAGAATAGTGTCACCACTTGTAACTATTCTCCCCCAATACTAAAATTAAAAAAAATAAATTAGAATCATCAAATGTGTTCAACGTTGAGCGCCCCTGTATAGGAATATTTAAGAAGAAAGAAAGGTTTGTTTGGCTATTCACGTAAATTTGGCCTTTCAAGCGAATATAACATAAGAGGCTGGCTGTGTTACTTGTGGTGGTAAATCACAAATAAAATTTCTCATTCTACATATTCAATCAAGGTTGTCACTACGAAGATATAGCTAAAGAGAGAGACAATGGTTCGGGAATGGAAAGAATTGATAGATGTGGATGGAGGAGCCAGTCTTGGCATTGATGTTTTTCAAGTCCTTTGTGTAGTGCTGGGTACCTTTTTTATCATAGTAGTAGCAATCACAACATGTGCAGACGGTGCAGTACCACGAGACAAAGGTGCAGCTGCAGATTCGGGTGTTTATGGGAGCACTTGTGAAGCTGGCTGTGGTGCAGCTTGTGGTGGATAACTAGCAGGTAAAGCGCAGAGGCTAGACTTGAATAACCTCAGCAGCTACGGTTTGAGAAGAATTCATCCATCTTCAAAGAAAAAAGAACTAGTTAATTCTGTGTAGCGAAAAAACCAATGAGCCATTTTGACGTTATTAACTGTTTACTTCATCCAATACCTGTTTTTCAACTTGTCCCTTCATACTTAAATGTAAACATGCCCTGAATGTGGTAAAAGAGCAACTTCTATGGGTTAACGGCTAGACACATTACAGAAATCTGTTGGAAAATGCTACTATAGCCATTCCACAAATGAGAAAAATATCAACACTGGTGGTAATACAATATTGTAATGTAGTGACAAACATTTTACTCTCCGCGTCCTTCAGTGAATTCAAAGAGAGATGCTGTATGTAGCGAAATTATTTTAGCGATGTTTATTAAACAGCTAATGTAACTGGTTTGAATTGCTTCAACGAACCAGTCGGCAGTTGAACCAGTCAAGAACTGTTCGAACCACAAATTTCTAATTTTTTGAACCAAGTGTTTTTTATAATCAGAACAGTTCGGCAAGATAAAATTAAAGGTGCTTCTCTCGCAAACTAGGGACCTTAAAGTTACCTAACAATTGAACCACCCACTGACCCATTACATTAACCAGGTCAATCACTCAGTTGGGAACTCGTAACTATGAGCCTCACTAGTGTAGAATTTTTCACTAATCAATTTGTATTCACTGGTAGAAACAGGTTTGTGCCACTATTAAACATTTGTAAGTAGATATTGTCGCTTTCATAATTTTACATTATAGATTTAATGTGCAATAAAAGCTTTCCTTCTGCACTAATTTACAGGATATTTATAAGTATTATTAATGCCACATACTATCACAGACAATTTTGTTTGATTCTTTTTTACAACCTATCTCTATCTTAGAACCAATATTATGCAAAACATAGGTAGCGCTCAAAATAAATTGACAATCATTATGGGAAAAATCTTCCAAAGCGACGGGAAAGCACGACAGGACACTATTACACTCCAGGTCTTATAATGATAATTAAGTAGAAAACACCATTAGTCACCCAAATTATAATCCATTTTAATCTGCGCCACCATTGTTTGTCGAATCATTCATCCTTTTATGTCGTATTCAGTAGTCTTATTTTAGAAGCAAAAACATCAAGGAAAAATACCAATTTCTGCAGCAGTTTCAAACTATGAAACTATGGCTTACACACCCATCAATCCACTTTATCAATAACTTGACTGCATATGAAGAATCAGTTTCAATCAAATCAATGCCAATATAAACCAAGAAAATATATGAATCCTTTACGAATTGAAAAGTACACAATTCATTGAGCCAAATCTGTTCGGTCGCAGTCTTACCTTTATTTTTTAGCCTACAATGCCACGAGGAGCCATCATCACTTTATGGCAACTGGCAGGCGCTCATACTATCTTTGGACTTATATTTGCCAAGCATTTCAGCAACAGTCCTGCAACGGCATTGGTTCCCAGGCCGGATAACATCCCCGTAAACAGCCATTTCAATAATGTCAAGCTCTTTATCTGAAATAAAATTTAAAAAAAAAAAGGAAAAACACTCATATTAAATTATTGCCCTAGCAAGAATATAGAAAACTCCTGCAAATAGTGAGAGAAATTTTTTATCATCATTTAAATTCTTTAAGCATGCTCTGTAAACTGGAACGACCCCTTTAAACAATTCGGGTCTGGTAATGCGTGCCCCATTACCCCAACCCAAAATAAAATAATAAGGATTAGAAGATGACAGAAGCTCCTGTTCAGCACCTACCAGGTTCTTCAAAGGTAATTGAAGTTACAGGTGAAGCTTCACACGTCAGAATTGGAGGGCTTGTTGTAAAAGTGAATAAAGCAAAGCAGTACTATTCTATTTATGACATGGAATTTTATGATCTCGCTCAAGGTATTTGCTACTGGCATCACCATTCAGTTTCAAGGAGTTTGTGCTGTATTCCAACTGTGGGGCACTTCAATACATACACTACTGAAAGAAACTGAATTATGAACATGGTAAAAAGATTTCTTTTTTGCAGCAATATTCCTCTGCCATTGATCATAAAGCTGGAACCAAGAACAAAATGCACTTAGTTGGGTAGTCCATATCTTACTTCTAAGACCTCGTAGGTTTCAGTTTTATAAGAAGAGATTACTCCAATTAAGGATTGACAAGAAAAGGTTAAAGAGAACATGAAAGTGACGGAATTTTCATGTACCTGTGAATTTGATGTCACAAGAGTACCCTTTCAACTGAGCTGTATCAACATCCTCCTTGTTCGCCTTGAACCTATTGACCCTTGTTTGAAGAATCTGGCAATTCTCTGCCACTGACTCCCCACCTGCAACAGAATAACAATACCCAAACAGAAGCACACAACTCTGAACAATTTCTACAAAACCCCAACAACAGAAAGCATCAAATTTTAACTAAAATCGACACTTGCAAACCCATTATCTACGAAAAGTCAAGGAAGCTTTGAAATGCATTTATACAATTAATCGGAATTAAATTATACAAGTACACATTCATGTGATGATTAGAAACGAGAAACCTTTGGAGAATGGGACAATATGATCATACTCAAAGCAGAGGCAGCCTTGGCAGTTACAGAAACGTTTGCAGACTACATTCCCTGCTGCATCTTTGCGCCAGCGCTCTGGGTGGCGGCCTGGCACAATCTCTGCATTGGCCCAGCATAAATTCTTGGCCTTGTTATCAAAGAATCTTGGCCTGTCGTCCTCTTTCTCCACACGAGTGCGCCTAGGCGACGAAGAACCAGAGCCTGAGCTCATCTCTTCTCTGTAAGTACACAAAATCGAACTTTAAACTTGAGAATTCGAGGTGGACAGTTATAACCCTAGTTTCTATTGGGCATACAGGTTCTTGTCCCATCCCCCAAGAAACATTTTTAACGTTGCGAAATTTCAAGGAAAATTGCGTACACAGTATCAAACCTTTCTTTTTATTACAAAATTGATCCAAATCTTTCATTTATATCATCTACGGTACCAAACCTTTCAAAAATTCTCACCTGAAATCCAAATGGATGGAAACCGTTAGTTCATCGGTTAGTTGACCTAGAGTAAACATTTTTACCAAATTTCGACTAAAATTTAAAGGGTAAAAAGGTAAGTTATTTTATATTAAAGAATTAAATTAATTAAATTAAAAAACCAAAAATAAAAGGAAAAGAATTTGAAATTTTTGTCTTCTTCTTCCCTATCGGCCTACCCTAACCCCATCCCATCCTACCTCATAGAAGCCAAGCCAATGTCCACCCACCCAACCGCGCTGATCATCGCCATCCACCACTCTTAAATCAGTTGACGACCATCATCCACCATACTCAAACCACGGCACCGCATTTGCTACCAAAGTCACTGCAAACAATTCATATCGTTACCCACCCACCCACCCAAACCAAAACCCACAACCACCACCACCGCACAACTTCATCTTTTCAAGAATTTGAGCAAGAAATCAGCAAATCTCAACTGCCTACCATAGCCTCATATGTCATGTATAAGCCGCGGTGACTCCAGTCAAATTTGAGTACGGATACCACAACTCCACCCTTTTTGAATAGTTGGAATAATATCACAGATTTTTTCTTTAAACACAAAATTGAGTGAATAACAAATGAATCGATGGATAAATTATTGGGCAAACAATTTGAATAGTTGGAATAGGGATATAAATTAACGAGAGGCCTATAAATCGGTCGCTGCAATTGAAATAAAATCGACCCAACTATTGTCAATTGCAAAATCTTGGAATTGGCATCGAAAGAAAGGCAAATAATGTTAAAGTCTAAGTCAGGGTGGCGATGAGCGGTGGCAGTGGCGGTTTCGGTTCCTCGATTTTGTTTTCGAGTGTGTGTGGGTGGGTGTATTTGATTTTTGATTTTAAATTTTTTATAGAAAATATATTTTACCAATTTTACCCTTTAAAATTTAGTTGTGGCTGCAATTTTTCCCAAAATTTATTTAGTCCCCTCCAAATAAGTCAAAGATAGGTACGTTTCAGTGTGAGATGCTACAATAATCCAGTTTGAGTTGTCGCACTATTGGCCCAAGACGCCCACTTCAGCAGTTCAATTCTCAAGGTAAATCAAACAATGGCATGATTATCGTTGAACTTTAAGAGCATCTTCAATACAACAATATAAATACTAAAATGCTAAACGTACAAGGCCACCTATCATAGGACGCTAGCTGGCCCATTGTAACGTACATGACCCCATGGGGCATGTATGTACGTTTAGCATAACTTTATAAATAATACATATGAAGTAAAATGAGAATTGAGAGAAGAACATCTTCATCAGGATGAAAATTGCTCTAATTGTGGACCACATGTACAAGAGAGAGGACATAGAGAAAGAGTTTAAGATAAATTGTAAAAAAATTAAATAATAAATTGGATAAATATCAAAAATTAACCTGAAAGTGCTACACACCTTTTAGACATCATTCCCATTTTTCATTTTCATGTAAGCATTTGTGAAGATAATTTGACACACTATCTGGTGCAATTCAGAGCTCCATTGTAGATTATCTGATCATGTTTTTTCTGTATCAAGTTGATTGATATCTGTATGCGACACATTTTAACACCTCCATATAAAACAACACCAATCCATTGTAAGACCGTGCTTGGTCATCAATACGTGTTATCTGTAACAAATTGACTCGTTACAGTGTACCATGAACTTGACACTTCATTTTAAAGACTTGACTTTCTCAAGGTGCATTTATTCATATTTCAGTACTAGTAATGAAACAACTTTTAGAAGCCAAGCCAAACATAGGGATCCCCGTTAAAGAAATGAGCAATCATGAACAAATTGTCCATCTGTGCCATATTCCTGATTATCATTTCACTGGCTTCAGCATAGCTATAAAACTGACTCTTTAGACAAATCAAAGAACTCAATCATCAAAAAAATTAAACTACTCCAAATATTCGTATGTAAAACGAATATATGACATGCCATAGAAGAGAGTCTGTCAGCAATTTCCAAAACATAGTATTAAATATCCATTGAAGCATAAAGGTAAGTAAGTTTAAAACAGTAAATCCATAGCATCCCAAGATGCCAGTCACAAGGTTTTGTCTAAGAATCCAGACCCTTGATGCAGCCGCTAAATAAACTTGGCATATCGAGGTTGAAAATATAAAAGACGGCAGAATAGTACTACAAGATATATTTTTGTTAACACTGGACAAACAGTTAGCACAAAGAAAGCCAACTACTTGGGGCCAATGTCCTTGAGACCGCATATCTGCTCTTCACCCATTGCAGACATCACACTCACGACCAGGTCCTTCCCCTCAGCAAAACCGTCCTTGATCTGCAATCACAAATTGTGGAACAAACAATGATTAAATGTCAAGTAAAAATTGGCCATCATCAAGAAGGTAAAACGTTTACAATACTGGAAGGGCAACATAAAAGTGCAATATCTGGGGGAAAGCAGTTAAGCACATGCTTTACCAAGTTAAAACTTAAATGTGCAACTCACTCAGAATCTCTTCCAATTTCATATCAACAGTTAAATCATCAAATTTTTGCAGGCAGTCTTCAGGCTTCAGCACATGTGAAGGTTCCCAATAATTTTAACAGCACAAACAATGAAAATATTTTTCATATAGCAATATAAAAATTACAGTAGATATACAACCTGCAATCTTGTCCCACCCATGGCACATATATCACAAACAAGATTACATTTTTTTTTCTCGAAATATGTGTCAAGAACATGTTAGTGGACATTTCTTTTCTTTTTTCTGCTTGTAACATGCAGGAGATAATAACAAGAAGCAGGACAATTTATACTATTGATTTGATGCAGTAAATGATAAGAGCCTAAAGGGGTACCTGGGCTAGAAGGTTGTCATCAGTTGGCAGCCTCAGATCATCCTTGGTGTTACCATTTTCAGTCAGTAAACTCACCTGTAATATATCAAGAACCACGATAGTCAAGTAACGCAAATATAACACTCTTAAGCTTACATTGAGAGACTAGACATACAAACCCATCCTCAGAAATATCAATGAGCTGGTAGTCAGTACGATTGACGTGAGGAACCTGTATAATTAAAGAAAAGAAAGCAGCGTAAAAAGGTTGAGACATATAAGAAATGAGGAAGTGAAATGATTGATCTTTAAATACAGACATACATCACAGTTATGGGAAGATGGGACAATATCTTCCAGCTTTTTAGCAGTGAAGATATCAATTGCAACAAAGTGGCATTTAGCATGACCATGCTTGCCAGTTTTTGATGTTGAAACTTCAACCACCTGTAACAAAAAAACACTTGCTCGAAACCAGAAAGGCAGAAATTATTAAAAAGAACCGCAGACAACAGTAAATGTATGGTTATAAAAACTTCCAAACCGGAAATGGTCACTAGAAAAGCAGCTGGACGAGATAAAGCTAGATTAACCAAACCAGCACATGACAAGTAGATGTAACTTTTTGGTTTACCCGAAACAGTGATAAGGGAAAACATTATTCTCATCCCGCTCTCAGCATGTTCCCACGGCTGCTTTTGCTCCAGAATTCCAACTTAATGGGTGCAAATATTCCACATATAAAATCACAATAGATCCCCCCGCCTCGCTCTCTCTTTCTCCCACTGTCTCGTAACTCTCAGTTGCGAAGTACGATGCAGTGACAAGTGTTACTGTTTTGGTAAAATTTATTCAAAATGCATGTAGGTAAATGCACTCTATCCCTTAATTACAGCAAATAAACGTTTTTATACTACAACATTCTGTGTAATCAACTTCTTGATAACCCTAATATTAAAACCAATACAATCAACCATAACACCACACTCATCTGAATTTGTTAATTCTGCTGCTGCTGCTGTTTTTACTCACATTTTATCTGTAAAAGAGCTTTTGAATGAACTAGGGTTCTGAAATTAGAAATTAAATTTCTCCTCTTATCTGGTCCCACGCCTTAATAGTAATACATCTAAACATTATATCTGTAAACAAAAGACGATCCATATAATCATTCAATCTCCAAACCAAGGCCAAACAAACAATTTGTACCCTCGAGAAGAAGAAAACAACAAAAAATATGAATATAGTTAGATCCAAGCCTACATATCAAAATTTAAATAAAAACAAACTAATAATCCTACATATTACAGTCTAATAAACAAATCCAGAAATCAACAAACAAATTCTTCTGCGACAATTCCAAGAAATGAAATACAGAAAAAAGAATCAATCTAAAATAAGCAAGTAAAGATCTATATCATAAAAAAAACACTCAAAAGATCCGACCTTTAAGATTAAATCTCAATATTCAATACGATATCGAAGCCCAAAATAACCATGGAACCGCAATACTGTATACATACCTTGCAAGGGCGGCCTTTGATGACTATGTAACCGTTCTTACGGATGGTTCCAGCTTGCTGTGGGTATGTTTTGGAGGCTCCGGCATCTGCCTTGGACTCGAAATGGTGTTCCTCGTCCGACATTTTTGTATCTCACTTTGTGAGGCTTTGCTGTGTTTATTTACCTAATATTCTTCGAGGCGGAGTACATTGCTGTTTTGGTTTTGGGAATTATTTTGGCTGTTCCGAGTACAATACAAGTCTTTTAGTTGAGCCCTGTGCTTCATAGATTGTACATTAGATTTTTGTTTATTTTTTTGTCGTGTTATTTTGGATACAAAAACTACTAATAAAAGTAAGAAAAAGATGTAAAAATGCAAAAAATGAAATGTGGGCAATAATAGTTCTTTTTGAAGGCACGATGGACTACACCATCGTAGTAGACTAGACTAATAGTCGGTGACAAATCCTTCTTATAAGTATTAGTGCTCTTTTTGACACAATAATTTTAAAGATTAACCATAAAGTCTATCGACGTCATCTATTATTTCATTTTTAAGTAGTTTTGATTCTGCTTTTCGTATAGTCACGTTATTTTTTGTACAAAAGAAATATATCTAGTTTTTATGATATTTTGAATACGCAAAAAATAGATTAATATTAAAAATTCTTTGACTAGGCACATCTTGATGCATAAGACTAATGTTTGATATTGTTGTCTTTGACATGTCTCGAATCTTTCAGAATCCAAAGTTCAAAAATTGAGCTTCGTTTCTGCCATATTTAATCGTATAAAATCACAAATAGGCTAAATTGACTATTATTCCTACTAATTATATATTCTTTTAAGTCATTGTTTCCTCTTAGAATATTTTTTTCCCCTAAATGACATGATAAAATCAGACACACGAGTTAACCAATGCTTAAAACTGAAAGTGCACTGGCATCTCTATTCAAAAATAAAAATAAAAAACCGTTCACACCAAATTGTAGAATAACTTAACATGTCGACCTTCACCGAATAAGGTAACAACCTTGATTCAATTATCATAAACTTAAATTCTCGATTAAAACACAAACTGTGTCACATTGTGTTTCACCGAACAAACATTAGTAATCAAGACCGTTGATTGCTTACTCGAGTAATAAATGAAGTGCAGCATACATTTGTATTTAATAAAACATAATATGATAATATTGATCAACGTCAAATATGCCACATCAAGATTTAACTTTTCGTACCCGAAATAAGTAGTTTACGTAAAAAAAAATAAAAAAGGGGCATGAGATACTATGAAGCATAGTTATTTGACAGCCGCATGACCCAATAATTAATCACGACAAAAGTTGTCCGTTGGCGTGATGCTTTGCAAAAAAAGCCCGAACGATCTCTACAAAGATAAGTTAATCTATTACGCCATGGATTCTCCAATGCAGACCAAATTGGAGGCCTCGATTTCTCCAATAATGTTGTACTATGATAAATACGTCGAGTCTTCAGGCAACCGCTTCTTCCCATCAGCACAACTTCTTGGTTTCCTCTTAACTCATTTTCAGGTACATTTTATTTTTCAGATCATTTTGTAACAAGTAGGCTTCTAACCTTTTACATTTTTATTATGAACTTGTGATTTTATCTCAATGTTATTTGCTTGCGAAGTTGATTACTAATTCACTATATCTGAATTTCAAAGTATGGGAGAGATTGATACCAAACCAATTGAATCGGTTCAAGTTGGAATCTCATTGTTCGGTGAAAAAAAAGACAGCCCTACGAAGAATGATGTAAGTACTACATATATTCTATCGAACAGTCGCCTGATTTACAGAATTGTTTCACCTTAGTTAACAAACTTTTTCTAATTGTATATAATAACATTATTTTCATATTGATTTCGGTTTGAACACTGCGTCTACTCTCGTATGCAAAACTAATAGAATAGATGGCGTGTAGTGGTGGCGATGACAGTAATGGTGGGGGAGGGGGCTGCAGGGAGTTGACAAAGAAAATAAAGATTTTTTGCACATTATAATTGTGATTCATTTCATATAAAATCATACGCCGCCACCTTTCTTGAAATATGATTGTCGTTAAAAGAGTAACTAAGTTTTTATACATTGATACATGATTTTGTGTATAATCGATCAAGAATTTTACCCTTAACTGTATTGGGTAACGCAAAATTTCTTAAGAGCATAATTTCCTCGTTACTTCCTACCTCAGGAATTAGAGGAGAGAGAAGTGGAAAGCCTACTAAAGGACTTGGCTAGTGTAAAAGTTCAACTTGAGGTAAAGGATTTGGCCTATAAGCAGGCCATCCTCAAGCTTGATCGTTATCAGAAAACACAAGACGAACTTTCAACCTTGCTCAAGAATGCCGATTCCGTGAAGCTCAAATACATTGACCAATGCAAAGAATCTAACATCTGTATAAATCAACTAGAATCGACCATTAAGGAGATGTCAGATAAAATACTCGAGTTTGAGAATGTACAAAAGCAACTTTCACACGTTACCAATGAGTATATGACTAGCAAAGGACAAGTTTTAAACATGGAAACACAACTTGATGCGCTCAGGCGCGCAAAGATTGAGTCCACAATGCAGGTTGAGGCGATAGAAACTGCTCTACGAGAGGAGAAACTGATAACCGAAGAGCTCATGATGAATATTTCACAACTCAACGATACTATTTTCCATATGCAGGTGAAAGCTCATGAAGTAGATGAAGAAAATACTGAAACACAGTTAGTCAAAAAAGTAGTAGTTGAAGCAGAAGCACGGTCAGAATGTGCAGAAAAGCTCGAAAAAGATCTTCTGGAAAAGTCGATACTCGCTGATTTGTTGCAGTTGGAACTCAAGCAAGCAAATGAGCAATACAGTTGTTCTCAGAAAGTTGCATCTGATGCCATTCATGAATTAAACGAGTTGAAAGAAGAAATGGAACAGCAAAAAAGAAAGAACTTGGATCCAGCTACTTACATCACTTCACTTGAAACGCAGCTTGAAAAATCAAAGACTGAACTTACTAGCGCAGATGAGGAGGTAGGCCGGTTGAACACAGATGTTGAAAGAATGAGGGCCGAGTTAGAGAAGATAAGAACCGAGATGATTGAGACTAGAGAAAGAGATACAGAGGCACAAGTCGAAATAGCATTACTGAAATCTGAACTTCAAAAAGGGAGATCAAAACTCGCTGCAGTTGAGGCTGCTGAAGCAAGAGCTCAGAGCGAAAAATCAGCGTTATATCGTGCAGTTCACGAGCTAGCATTAGAAGCTGAAGAAGCCAAAAAAGAGAATCGAAAACTTAAAGAAACAATGAAATTGGATGATGAAAGTCAGGGCGAGGAACTTGTAGAAAAGGGCGAGTTAAAGGCAAACTATGAAGAATCAGAAGGTGGAATGGAGGTTCGTGTCACCATGTCAAGAAAGGAATACGACTCCTTGATCGAGAAGGTTGAACGTACGGACCAAGTTGTTGAGCTGATGCATGAAAACGAGCAAGAGTTAAAGAACTTGAAGAAAGAATTGGAAGCTGTGACGTCGAAAATTGGAGAGCATAGGACACGAGCAGAACAAGCCATAAGCAGAGCCGAGGCAGCTGAGAAGGCAAAAGTAGAACTTGAAGAGCAGAAAAGGAAGTGGAAGGAGCACAAGGAAAGAAGAAAGGCTGCCATAGCCGAGTTGCGTGAAGAATCATATTCCAAAGATTACATTACTAGTTACAAGCATGATAATGATATCACCAATTACCAACCTCTAGGTAAGGTTCTTAACATGAAATTCTAAGTCCAAATGTCATTCTGCCCAATCAAAAACTCTCTGTATACCTGATTTGTGAAAGATCATGCTGCTCTATCATTATTTATTGGTTCTGATAGCTTGTGTTTTCATTTTTAACCCTTTAAGTTTCTATGGGATGTTCCATGTTTTTCAGTGGTAATCAAACACATTAAGAGGGTGTTTGGTAGAGATTAAAATCGGATTAAAATTGAAAAATTAATCGCTATTGTTAACTTTTATTAAACGAGTAAGATCCAATAACACAGATATATTTTCAATTGCAATTGAATTTTGAGCTCTCCCAAACAGGCTCTAAAATAATGATATAAATTTTCCTTGTGATTGCTCATTGAATATGCAGTACATAAACCAAAATGATATAATTTATCAACAAAGTAATCACATGCACCAGAAAAAATCAGATCTTGGATGTAATACTCAACAGCAATCCATCTTCAAAGCAGCAAAATAACATATTCAACAGGAAATCAGTTTGAAAGCATCAAACAAAAGAGATTTTCCTAAATCACACCAAGTGTTGCAATAGAGTAGAAATATTATAGCATCTCTAAGTTACACAAAAGACAGTGAAGAATTTTACAAGAGAGCCAGCAACCGAATTTATTTATAGTGGCTTTGCAGATGCTTCCTCTATGTAAGCTATTGCTTCCGCTTCAGACAGCTGCTTTCCTTGTACGAGTCCTTTAACCAAGGTATTGGCATATGCTTTGGCGGGTGAATTTACAGGAAATTTTCCAGACTTGAAGTTTTCAATATCCGAAAGAGTGCACCTGAATTCACATCAATTAAAATATGATATATGAACTATACTACTCAAATCTTTCATAATAATGCTAAAGAGATGGTAAGCATAAATGCTTACGTCATTGTTAGAATTGGAATGTTGTTCTCCTTTCCCAAGTAAACAACATTATGGTACCATCCTTTCTGCATTAAAGAGAAGAAAAATACGGGTATATATAACAGTGTAGTCATACAAATTAATGAATGCAGAGTTATCAATCAAAAGTAGAAAGTTCCAGGTTCCCAAGTGATTGGTACTTAACACAAAAAGATAAATTGAGAGAAAAGCAGACAATTTGAGGGAGAAAATCTGGTATCAATCTTCATTATCAAACATCAATAATAATAGTTCAAATACAAGGGAATGTTCATACGTCCTATTTATAAAGTATAGAACTTATAGTAGATAATATTAAAATGATAAAATCCTATCTAATAATAAACCATTGAATTCTTATTTAAATCAAACTCTATCATCAATCCCTATCTTCTTAGATATTCTTCGATACCTAACCTTATTCTTCATTACCAAGTCCCCAACCCAAATAAATGTTCTGCTTGGATGATTATGAAACGGGATATTTTTTACAGATGGAGTAGGGACCTATTATGCTATGAGATAAATTTTCATACTTCTAGATACATACAGGTAAAGTACGTGCATAAACATACATGTTGGAGTCTCCATTCAATTTTTTTTGGGCATTCAGTGCCCCCCAAAACCACCAATTTTGGTGCAAGTCAGTCCAATAGGATGGAAGAATCCAATTCAGTTAAATCGTCGCTCAACATGACACCTCTTTTTGTGAGGGTATTTTGCTCTAGTCAAGTTTATTGCCATAAAAAAAATTATAAGAAAATAGAAAAAGAAAATGAGAAAAGGACACCCCCTCTGCCTCCAACCCAACCCACTGCCAACACAATTGGTTGAAGTTCTTACCAAGGGACTATGAAAAGCACAGCTTGACACTCTTATGAGCAAGCTCAGGATGCAAGATATTTTGTGCCAATTTGAGAGGAATGTGGACAGCTTTAGGTAGATTTAGTGAAGAGATTAATAGGAATCGAAATTATATACTACTTATTTGATGCCTATTTCTAGAAGTGGCTAGTTCCTATATTGTAGGAAGATATCGTATATAAATAAGCTTGTATATTTTTGGAATGATTATCATTACTAAGAATGTAGAAAATATTCTCGTCGGTTGTGTGTTTGGTGACTGCTGCTGAAGGAGAGGAATTGAAGGGATTTTTGATGGTTTAGAGAATCATCTACAGAGGATTAGATGCTTTATGCCTTTTTTCCTCCATTTTTTAAATTCTCAGTCCATTCATATCTGTCTCGACTTGCGGATTTCTTTTGTGTTTAGGACAGCATTTTAATTCTTGTACACTTATTTCGTACATCAACTTACCTGATAAGATATTGATTCATCTAGAAAAAAAAAAAGGGTTGAAACCAAATATAACAACTATAAGCAGCTATCAAATAATATCTATCAGTCAAATTTTTTGTCCTAAATTATGATTATCACAAAAGGATGCTATCCAAAAAAACCATCCATAAGTAAGATTTGAGTATGGATGTAAAAAATGGCATACAAGGCTACACCACATACCTGGACTAACTCCACTGAGATGCACTTCTCAGTTTCAATAGTTTGTAAAAATGTCAAATCAAATAATGGACAAGTCATGTCATCACTCAAAACATTCTCTTGAAGCAACACGTCATTGAATTGCTCTAGCCTGTAACAAGATAATAAACAATAAATAAATAAACAAAGAAGAAAAATTGAAATCAACAACTACAGGGATTAACACAAATTCCCTGTAAGATTAAGAGGTGCCCCATTTTAGGCCAGAAACTAAATATGCCTTTTCATAATAATTTATGCAGTGCAGTTATTTGATAAAAAAGATAGAAAAGGACTATATCAGGCATTTCAATTATACAATGAAATGTTGAATGGCTTAGGATGTTCTTTAATTCATTTAGATCTGAGAACCGATCAAATGACCCAGAAAATGAACTTCTAAGGAAGAAAGAGGAAGAGGAAGAGGATACATACGTAATTTTATAAAGACATGTGTAAGTTTTTTCTTGGATATCACTTTCAGGATGTAGAAAAGCAACACCTCCTGGACCCCATGTATCCGTATGGTCATGAGCAAAGAATAATCGATGAGGGAATGTCTTCCACATAATCTCCTTGGGCTGGCTTTTATCCATTGAACCAACACATCGTCCTCGCATTCCTTCCATCTAGAAGTCATTTCACAATGTGAAGATGAATAAGGAAGGATAAAGAGATCAAAGACGATCTTATGTAGCAACTCTATGAATTTATAAATAAAGAATGATGCAAAGATGTTTCCATAAGCTGGAGAATGTAAATTTTAAGAGAAAAACATATTGGGTTTTCCTTTAATTTTCAACCCAGTGAAGAAAGGAGTAAATGACAATTTTCAAACTGAATGCATGCCTCAAAATTCATTACTGCGAACCAAGGGTTGCCTGAATTGTCTTGGAAACTTGACTCCAGGCAGTCCCAAATCCCATGCTGGAGGGAAGTGGTTTGCATAAGGGAGGAGTTACTACAGTTAAGTAGCTTACATTGAGTTCTGTTGCTGGAAAAAATCATTTTGTTTAATGTAGTATGAACAATTTAACAGTCGAGCTAAGTCCAAAGCAAAACAAAACATGATGGTAAATTAAAAAGCTAAGTATCTTTTTTTTATATAGGTATTTAAAAAGCTCAGTATCAGCATTAAGAGTCACTTCAAACTGCCTCAACAAATAAGAGGATGTCGAATTTCATGAGCAACATTACATGTGATGCTGAATCAAGACTAGAAGGTTTCAAGGGCTTTAGATTTGTACATGACATCTCATAGTCCATGAAAGAAACATCGAGGCATTTATAGCTAGTTTACCTGTCCACCTTCGATATAGCAGTCAAACCTTGATTTGTTCATATTGGATCCAAAAGTGGCATACCAGATATCAATCTTAGAGAGCTCTGACCTCCAAGAAGGAGAAACTGCAGTAGCTTGACCTGCCCGCAGTCAACAGTCATGGAAAAAATATTTTACAACTTTGTAAACAAACCTTTTCTGAACAAAATGGAAAGAGAATGATCAGTTACCTTGACAATTTTCATGTACTTGCAGGTTTTTCAGTGTTTCTATAACATCCTCAGCAGCCGTGTCGAGATCTTCCACTAGAATTACATCATTCTCGTGCTCACCATCAGAATCAGAGCTCGAGATCTATAATAAAAGGATAACATTATGAGAGTGATAAGAATGTAGAATTTAAGGTGCCTATTAAGTTGAATGGAAAAGGCCAAACATACAAAAGATAAACGCAACAGGAAGAAAAAACAGTCGCGCGTGATCTGCATAACATGTCGAGGAGTTTTGAGGCTTAAAGTACATAAATAAAGTAGGTTTGTTTCATCTTATTGATTATATTAGATCTCTTGGTGACAGACACCCAGAAACTCTCATCATGTTTAGCAAGAAAAAATTCCTTGTATTTCGCAGGAGAAGCTTCTGGAATCAAAAGAGAAGTGGAAGATGCTAATTTCAAAAGAAGGGAAAGTCTTACTTCAATTTGAGGTGTTCTCTTGCTGATCACTTTTTCTGGTATTCTATCTCCAAGTGTCGGCCAATACGAGCTCAAATGTATACGTACCTGAACAGATTTATCACACTTCATTTATAAGAAACCATAAGTTGATATTACATGGTAATTTTGAACCAAACGAAAAACCAAATTCATTTTATAACTAAATAAAATTAAATGTTAGTAGCACTAACCGCTTGTATCACATGCCATGTTGATTCAAATGGATAAGCCTCTGAAGAACCAGTAACAGGTTTATGTTGTTGCAACACTTGAACACAAGCTAAGGCTGAATTTGCTAAAGAATCAAGATTATATCCTCCTTCAAGTGCCATAACAATCTTACCTCCCGCAAACCCCATCAACTAGGTAAAGCATCGAAGAAAGAAAATAAATATTCTCTGAAATCTGACTTTAGAAAATTTATGGATTTGCATTCCAGCAAACTAGAGTCAAGTAAGATATTGGATCTTGGAATGAAAATATAGAAACAAATCAAAAATTAGCTAAAAAGGGGAAAAATGAATTTGTTTTCAATGAATAAATACAAGAAAAAACTTTCTAGTGCTTACCTTGTTCAGCATGATAGAGTACCCATATGGACTAACACAACAGCCCCCCAGAGGATCGCCAATGGCTATTTAAATCAATCGTAAGCATTAAAAGTCATCAATCAGCCTTCGTTCAAAGTGCCATTAGTTTCAATGGATATAAGAGCTGAAAGAAGAAAACCCTTCAAGTGCAAATGCATATCTTGAACAAAGAAATGTATTAGAATACTCCGGAACTATGGCAAGAAATTCAAGCAATTATCTCGAAAGTTAATCTAGTGAGATTCATAATTACAGAATTTGGTGTGAATATTATGTAAGCAGGGTTTAATAGATAGTGTAGCTGGGATATTAGCACACACTCCTGATTTGCCATCATTGTACCCGTGTTTGGTCCAAAAACCTCTCTTGCCATTTTTCTTTGTTTAACCAAAAGAGTCAAAGTAAAGGATTAATTCAACAAAAAGCTTATTCCTTTTACATATTCAAGCTATTCGGTAGAGTTTGATTAGGAAATAACTTGTCATAGGCATTATCCTTCACTGTTGGGGGACCGGGGTTCATTTTCTACTCTTTTCAAACAACTGCTGAGGTCATGATATTATCATCTAGCTATCAAGCAATGCAGCTAAGTGTTAGTATCCAGCGAAGAGAAAAAGGCGTGAGATGCAGTTATGCATGATATTCTAAAGAATCAACAACAAAAGGAGAAAATTAGCGATTAGCAACATGAAGATCACAGTAATTAGGTTTACATCTAACCCGGAAAAAGGAAGACACGGAATAAGACATCCTATGCACAAGAAAGAAACAATTAGTGAGAACACACAATTGGAGGACCATCCAATGGGGAATCTAAACTTCCCTTGCCACTAGGGAGTCAACTAAAGTACGCGTACATCTAATAAGTAATAGTTGATTCTCAAATACATTATTTCATTTCACTAAGCCCTTTCTAGTTATTAAGGTTGCCAAAGGATAGTTCAAGTTTAGCAAAAAAATAAAATCTGGGCAAACATTTACTGTATCTCACTTGCATCCTTAAGAGTTTTATAAAATATGCAGTTAGTTTATGAGATGCATTTATACATAGTATACTATGATATCCAGCCATAATCAGTTAAGAAAAGATCAGCTAACCTGCATCAAACCCCGCAGAGATAATAATCATGTCGGGATCAAATTCTTTGGCAACAGGAATCAGAACATGGTCCCAAACTGCAAGATAGTCTGCATCGCCACACCTACCATTCTCCCAAGGAACATTAATATTGTATCCCGTGCCAGGCCCCTCTCCAATCATGGTATACGATCCATCATCACCACCTGGATAGAAACTCCCAAATTCGTGCCTAGTTGAAACAAACAATTTCTTGCTCTCAATATGACCAAAATAATCTTCAAGTTACTTATTATACACTGGTTCTAGCAGGACTGGTTTAGAAGACTTTATATAACCTGATTACTCGCTAAGTTCCATTATTGAAGAAAAAATGCAGGAGACTAAATTAATACTTTATCAACTTAAGGCAAGCAATCATCCCTAAATGCCTATATTCCTTTCAACAAGCAGAAAACATACTAAAGTTAAACAAAAGGAATAGCTGATAGGAAGGTTCAGAACGAGATGATATAGTTGAATTGAATTGAATAAAAAAAACAGAAGAAGTGAGATATAAAAGTTTTCACGTACCGATGCACAGAGAAGAAAAGAACTCGAGGATCCTTCCAGAACATTTTTTGAGTACCATTTCCATGATGTACATCCCAATCAACAATCAAGATTTTCTTGATACCCAACTCTGGCTACAGTATGAAGAGTGATACACATATAAGCTAAATGAATAGGAATACGAAAAACAGTGAAAGTTTCGTATACTAACTGATAAAAAACACGAATAAAATTAAAGCCCAATAACTCAAATGAATTCTCACTCTTTCATTTAATAGAAAACTCGTTGCAACAGCAACATTGTTGTACAGGCAAAATCCCATTGGTTCACTTTCTTCAGCATGATGTCCTGGAGGTCTTACAATAGCAAAACCAGAATCCAATTTTCCTTTCGCAACTTGCTCAGCAACCTATGTTTCAAGGTCTCAACAATTAAATTCTTGAAAACCAAAGCAATTGCACCACCTTGGTATATAGAAGTTGACAATGGGAACACGGCAACACATAGCAAGAGTCAAACTGCTAACTGGACAGCCAAGTACAAATACAAGAAGGCATTCAAACGACATAATTGAATCTATGTTAGATGTAAGTGGCATTTTTCTGAATGTTGATAGTTTTCACTGATTGGCTGAAATGGATGATTTCCTATGGCCACACGCATTTGAACAAAATGATCGCAATAAGTCTAACGTTTATTTCTAATTACCTCTATAACAGAACCTGCAGCAAGATAAGCAGCTTCTGATGAACCTCCATTGAAATATATAGAGTTAAATTTTGATGCTGTCTTATTTCTCCGCGAATCAAACTTTTTGGAACTAATGTTCTTAATCAAATCAATGTGATATTTGCTGTGGACCAAAGCTAAATATTTATCTTCTGCTTCCTTTGCATCCAAAACAACACATCTGGAAAAGCAAAAATCGCAGCTAGGTCAAAAGAAACCCCTTGGCAAATGGCAAGACCAGTAAACAATTACAGCACAGTATATGAAGAGCATTTCAACACAAATATTACTGTTTAGCAACTTTATACAATACAAAAGGAGAAACACATAAAAAGTAAACATTAAAGGAAAAAGATAGCTACATTATTCTAAACTACAAAGTATAACATTGTCCTTCTAAATCCCCCCTTTTCAAGAAATTTTTTAAATTCGGATTGTGAAGCAAAATTGAAAAGTATAAGTAAGAAACAACAGCAGGGTACAATTTTATTAACCCAGCAGCATAATCCCACCCCACCACCAGCCAGCAGCATAAACCCACCCAAAAAAGAGGAAAAAAAAAAAAGAGAGAGAAAAAAGCAGAAGATATATCAGCAACCAAGCATTCTTTTTCAAGAAGGAAACGAGCAAGTCTTAGTTGAAATACTACTAAAATAGCCAAAAACTTGCTTCTTTCCGCAGTAAGAAGGGTCTTGCTGCCCGTAGAAGTCTAGAAGATAAACTTTTAGCCAATCTTGGTAAAATAGCTTCTTCTTTTGTAGATTGAAGCAACGATAAACTAAAAGCTAAATAACATAAATTTATTTCACTCTATCTAAGTAGAAGTTCCAATTGCGTATATTACTTTCTTATCACTGAATTCTACGTTAATATTCAACTACAGTTTTTTTTTAAAAAAAAAATTCTAAATGGAAAATACAAACGCGCACGTTTAAATATTTACATATACATACATGTAAAACTCATTGCAAATTCGAATAAAAAAGCTGATTCACTTAAAGAACCTTTGAGCAATTCCAGATGCATTGAGCTTATCCCAGATTACTTTAATGCGATTGGGGTTTTCCGGATGGTCCTCATCATCCGGGGTCGAATGTTTGCACATCCTCTCATCGTATATCAGCCCCACACGACGCCGTTCTTGATGATTACTGCCCATACTCTCAATCTCACAGTTCGAACCCATTATTTACTCAAAAAAATATACTCCGTGTTTGAGAGATGCTGAGAATTTTGAAGTTCAAATTTTCAATGTTCTCGTAGAAAGCGAGACGAGGTGCAGAAAAATTAGGGGAGATGCTATTTTGATTGGCTAGCTTGAAAAGGTAAATATTACTTTAATCACTCAAAAAATATACACTCCATCAATCATTATTTGCCGACGTGACTAACGAAAAGGTTACTATAGCCATGTTTGGTACAAATTAAAAATTTTATTTTCATTATTCTACTCATTTTCAACCACACATTCTTCAATAAAATAATATTTTCAATCACATCAATAACTTTTCTTTATTTTTCAACCACACATTCTATCAATCTATTATTTCAAAATACATTCTTTCAAAATAATGTGGCTCAAACGCACCCTATGGTTAAAAATAGGGAACAATACATATACAAGGTATTTATTAAATACTATTTCAATTTTACCTTATATACTTTCAAGTTTCAGAAATCAGGTTTTAATCAATAAAAAAAAGTAGAAAATATTAAATATAAAAAATTCGTAAATGTGGTATGTTTTAAAACATTCCCTTAAATCACGGAATCCATTACCATTTGAAAAACAATATTTCCGTAAATGATCAAAACGGCTCTGAAACAGTCGGATCTTCCTGAAACGAGACTGTTCTTCTCTGCAATTGGGAATTAGTTCTTGCTAGGAGGTCACAGATTCTTCGAGCTTAGAGGATCGCATTTTAGCCTAATTATTGGTGCAAGGATGTCGCAATTGTGTAAGCTGAAATCCACCTTCATATACTGCAGTCACAAATAGTTAGGTCACAAATGACACAAATCCACCTTCAGAACACAACACCATGACACAAAGCACATTAACCCGCATTCAAAACGTTAGGTCACAAATCGAACCAGTAATTGTGACTCTAATGTTACCGTTATATTCAAATAGAATAACGATGTCACAATTGGCAGTTGATAGGTCGCAAATGATATTCCAACAATTTAAATTTACCGCAAACGAACTTACTTTCTTCGATTTGGACCAAGAATTTCTGGGCATTTCTTCACGGCTTTTCTTTTTACCTATTTGACGCTCTTGACCTTCCTCCCTTATCCTGGGTGTTTCCGTGTGCGTCTCCGGCTCTAAGTTGTGCCTTCCGGTCACAACTCCTTGTTCTCACCCTTACACTATTCCGATCACAATCAGCCGTCACCAACACCACCCCCACTCCCTTTTGTCACATAGTTTTCTTCCTCAAAATGTCGTCGCCCCTTTCCCCCACGAATAATGTAGATCGTCACCCAATAATTAATTTGGGATTTTAGGATTCATGGACGATGGGTAGAGGTTATTGGAGATTTGAAATTTGAAATTTTTTTTTAAATGAGGTGATGTTTAGCTTTTAGGTAGTTATTAGATATAAGTTACCATGTTTGGACCATACTCTCTCTCCAATTGCACAAAAATGACGGAATTGGTTGGCTTAATTTAACATTAATTTAATTATAGTGAAAACCTGATTTATGCAGTACTAAAAATGATATTGTATTTTTGAAAATGGTAACTTAAATCCAGTCCTAGGTGTAATTTCCTCTTAAAAATATTAGGAATTGTTTCTTTGTGTTACAGTTTTGTATTTCGAGTTTTGAATTCATTTTGTGTTCTGTGTTTTGAGTGTCTGTTTTGAAATTTCTGAAAATGCATTCTTTTTATTATTTTGAAAATTTGTTTCTAAAAACATAAAAATAGAAATCATGTTAATTTTGAAATTTTGAAAAAAAAAATTAATAATATTTTATTCAAAAAATCTGATTATTCAATAAGTTTTAATCAGGGTTGGGCGCGGCTCGGTTTAGGTTGGTTTCGACCCCAACCCTAAATCAAAACCAAATTAGTCGGTTTGGAAATATTTCAACCCAAACCAATCCACTCTAGCTCTTAAACCAAACCAAATCGGTTCGGTT
>CAIGRO010130934.1:0-22843 GCA_903798355.1 Fraxinus baroniana
TTTTGAACTTTGATCTTAAAAAGTATGGATTCATGTAATTTCCACAAAAAAGGGCCAAAATTGAAGCCCTCCGGTTTTGGGATGGACCGATCGGAAAAAAAAGTGGCAAAAAATGAGGCCCCCTCCAGTTTTGGGCCTAGGCTTGGGCCTCATCCACCTCCATTCAGGGCCGGTTCTCCTACTTACGCTATGCATTGACAAAAGACCAGAAACATAGAGCGTCAAATGTTGTATCTTTACAGCCCCTTTGTTGAATAATTTATCATTCCAACTAGGGAAAATTACACAATAGCCGGTAAATGAAGATTAATTTCATAAATCATGTGCAAACTTAATCATAAATCAGGTAATAATTATATATTTTAATATTACAATTAATCAAAGTCACCAATTCGTCCCAAACCCTATCATTTTTCTGTATCTTCTCTCCCTTCTCACCAATCTTCTCCTTCTCTCTCAACAGTAGTGGCGCCGCCCTGCCCACTGACGCCACTACCGAAAGATCCCACCACCTCCTCGCCTGCTACTGTGTCTGTGGTGCGGCGGTCTCCTCTCTCAACAATAGTGGCGCCGACTTGCGTAGCGGCATCACCATCGGAAGATCCCACCATCGCTGCCGTGCAGGTGCCGTGCGTGGTAGTTGTTCGGTGCTGCGTTTTTTTTTTTTTGTGGATGAAAGGACGAATGGATGGTGGTGGAGCGCTGTTGGGATCTGGTTGGTTGTGGCTGATGCTGTTGTAGCGTGGGGCTGAGGGTTGTCGAAAGTGACGGTAGGTGGTCAATGACAAAGCATTTGACTAACTGTGACTTGTAACGAAGGATTCGGTTGTGTGTGACCTAAAAATTTGATAATAAGTGATTTAAAAATAATTTGTGACCTCTAAATTAAAAAATATGTGATCGATAGATAAAATGTAATTTCGAAATAATTTGAGACCAATTAGTTTAATAATATGTGACCTATAATTATGTGTATGTGACCATTAATTGTATAACTGTAACTTCGAAATAATTTGTGATCAATTAGTTTAATAACGTGACCTATAATTATGTGTCTGTGACCTTAATAAATTTAATTAATAAATATCTTTAATTATTTACTTAAAACTTGAGTTTTAAATTTTGAAACTTTATACCTGCAAATTGAATTGTGTCTTTTTAACTTTGACTTTTGAAATTTTCCCTTCCAAATATATCAATCATAAGCCCAAACCAAACTATTTTTCCCATCACTACAAGCTTAAATCTTTAGTCATTCAATTCTGATTTTTGAGCGAAATAAGCTTCATTCTTCATTCAGTTGGAATAACTCCATATATTTATATCAAAATTTAGTCCCACTACACTGCCAAAACATTTAGTGTAGTAGCAACTTCAAACCCAGAGCAGATAGCTTGTAGATTGGAGAAGATAAAGGGTTTGAAAGATTGCCAAATTACCTCGGGTCCTTAGGCTGGAGACTTGAGAGGAAGTGAGAGATGGCGAGAGAGACAGTTAACAAGAACTTCGACGGCGAGAGACGACGCGAGGAAGACACGGCAACATAAGTGATGGCTAGGGTTCTTCAGTAAGTAAGGTCACTGGGAGACAAGAAATTAGGATTGAATCTTTCAAATTTACTTGCATTTTCATTTTTACCTCCATATTTATTTCTTAAATTACTTTGTAAAACTTTAATTAATTAAATTAACAAATTACAATTGTAATGAAATCATATGGAGTTAGTTGCACTGCGAAATAGATAAAATTTTATTTTGTGGCTTGAAAGCCAACACAATTGCTTCAATTTGATCCAATAGTTGAGCAATTTGCCTGCTCCTGGGCTAGAATACCTCGCTCCAAATTTCCCGAATGGTGCCCCCACATTTTTTTTAGTCTATCATATTTAAAAACATAATAATTAAAAAAATAATAAAACAAGACGATAAATACTCCAATCCTGCCTCCCAAAAACTCCCAAGGATAGTAGCACTGCCAGTTGATACATTTGAGCATTATGCATATAAATATTGTAACATGACTCTATTCTCTACCTGCTACTCTTAAAGTTGTAAAATAATTATAAAAAGTCGTATACTTTCAGAGTCCAAGTAAAATTGAAATTTAATCGAAGGAACCAACTTTTTGATGTTCAAGTAAACAATTGGCTCATGAAAGAGAGACCAACAAATACCGCACGGAAGAGAGGGAGGGAGAGGGCGAGTACAAGCATGAACGTGTAATCCTTAATCAGAAGAGATGCGCCGAGGATACAAGAATACCAGAACATAGGTCAGCAATTTGGCAAACTCAATACAATTGTTTCAAGAATGCTAAAAACCATGTAGGTTTCCAAAATAGAAAGAGACTTATAAAAGCTGAACTGCACTTATGCCGCCTTGCTATTAAGTATTAACACTCGATAGGTTCTGCTTCCTTATGTGCTGTTTTCTGTTTTCTGCACCATTATGCGAACATATGTAAGAAGGTATTCTCAATTGAACCAGACCTCAGAATTTGGAAAACGGAAATGCCACACTAGAGCTTACATTAGATTCAAATGGCTGCATCTTGTTCATCTTAGCAAATATGTTCCCGTAAAATTGGGCATCCTTCTTATTGAGCTCCTTCTCCTTCTGCTTGAGAGCTTTGTACTCCAGCTTCACATCCCTATTTCCATTACAGAATGGAGACCTCATAACCAGATATTCAACAGCCGAAGAAAAAAAAGAGGTAGGGAGAGTTCTGCAGTCACCTGTTGTCAGGGTCGATTTCAAGAGCTTTCTTAATATCAAATTCGGCCAAATCCAGATCGGCCATGTTCATGTATGCTTGAGCCCTTCTGTAAAGTGCCTTCACGTTTGTACTCTCGAGTTCCAACACCTTCACACACTTTCCTCGTTAAACAAATGAAATCCATTATTTGAAAAGGCAATTAAAAGAAACCAATTATCCAGCTGAGCAAACCTTTGTACACAGCTTCTCTGCTTGCTTATAATCTTTCAGTTTCAATTTGCAAGCTGCATTGTTCAGGTTGCAAGTGATCTTCAGTGCTTTGGACTGTTTCTTTTCCTCCTCACTGAAAGAGGTGTCATACTCAATGTACTTGGCAGCCTGAGTTCAAAATCCCACATGTGAGGCACATGACTTAAAGATACTCACCAAATACTACTTTGCTATCAAATCAAATGGAGTTAGAATCCCTTGGGAATTATTACCCTTTCATATCTCTTCGAGGCTCTCACATATTTCCCGGCCTTGAACAGCACATTGCCTTCTTCCTTTTTCTTACCAGCAGCCTCAATCTTTTCTTGGGTGTTCATATCCCAAGATTCCTTTTCCTAAAAGGATGCCAAAAATTGTTAGGAAAACAATCCCAGCACTGAGGATAAAAATGGAAATTACACTCCAATATAACATACCGACCTTTACAAAAGAGACAAGCTCGATATCATAGTACACAGTTGAGTTTGGAGGAACAACAGCCAACTCTTGTTGAGACTGGGATGAACCAAAAGCATATTCAGGTGTAATTGTCACTAGTGCTACCTCTCCCTTCTTCATTGCCATTACAGCCCTGTCCAACCCCTCTATGACTTGCTCTGTTCAAAATGCAAAAAGATTAAAAACAAGTACATTCATATATGGAGAAATGATCTCCTAAGGACCGTTGCTTAGCAAACTAAGCAACAGCGACGTGACACATCAATTAATTGGTGGATCACTTATTTCAACCTACCGAGAATTTATTTACCAATTAACTGATGTACAATGTCAAATATGATTAGGATATCATTTCTATTCATATCTATAACATGAAGATTAAAGTCAGAAGCTCCAATATGAATACCTTATTTACCAATTAACTGATGTACAATGTCAAATACGATTAGGATATCATTTCTATTCATATCTATAACATGAAGATTATAACATGAAGATTAAAGTCAGAAGCTCCAATATGAATACCTTCATCT
This sequence comes from Fraxinus baroniana, assembly GCA_903798355.1. Taxonomy (NCBI): domain Eukaryota; kingdom Viridiplantae; phylum Streptophyta; class Magnoliopsida; order Lamiales; family Oleaceae; genus Fraxinus; species Fraxinus baroniana. Next base: position 3,957 of record CAIGRO010130934.1, read on the forward strand.
GTCTTGAATTCAAAAATATCGTCTTCCTTCTCCCCATGACCTTTCTTAATGAAGACAGTACCATCTTCTAGCTTTCCAATCAATTTCACTAGCAGGTCCATATAAAAAGATACCATTAGACAGACATGGTTTACAGATAGGAGCAAAACTCACTAAGACATAATAAGATGCCTACATTTTACAATAGCTCCTTCATTTGGGCGGTCATATCCCTCCCCTTCTTTCAATGTCTTCTTAACAACTTTCTTGTCATCTGTGACATTGGAAACCGTCTTCCACGATTCCAGCTCCAGAGTGATGTTCAATGTCGCGTTTGGTGGGACAGCTCCAGCACCATCAGAGGCTGTTTTGCCCTTCTCGCCAAATGCATCTGCCATAGAAAAAGAACATATAGACTTGAACTTCTGCCTCAGTTATTTGATTTCACATTTCAGAGTATAACAAATTGCAAAATCGGTTCTTACATTGTGGCTTGACTGTGAGGAGGACCTTTTCACCCTTCTTCATTGTCTTCACAGCCTTGGCGAGAGCAGGACAAAAGTGACCTAAACACAAATGGTTATTTTCAAAAACAGAGAGACACAGCTGCTACATGACCAAAAAATTCAAAGTTTACCCTCTCCAACAGTGAATTCAGTTCCGTCTGATTTTGCAATTACAGTACCATCTTCCAATTGAGCCTCATATTTGACTGGAAGGCAAAATAAAGTACAGTTAATGATATAATGAATCATCGCCTAACCAACTTTGAAGAGAGTGATTCACGTACCAAGCACTTCATCAAGATCCTTGGGATTCTCCCATTTCTCTCCCTCTGTGAGAATCTTTTTGAATAGGCCACCATCCTTGCAGATGTCTTTTATACTGACCCAGGTCAGCAATTCAACATCAAACTGTAGAGTGGCATTTGGAGGAATAGTAGGAGGAGAACCAGATTCACCATATGCCAACTCAGGAGGTATGGTGAAAATGGCATTTTCACCCTTCTTCATTGTTTTGATTCCTTGGTCCCATCCCTTGATTACTTGCCCTGCAACAAGACAGAATCTTGTATGCATTTACACTATCTATTTTAGGAAAATGAAACATTAAAGATGCACCTCTTCATCTTCCAATAATCTCATCATAAAATCCACCAATGACAACACAATCTGGTGAAATGAAGTGCTAGATTGCACCCGAACGGTTTTATTTCCATCTCTCTTGTCGGATGTGAAGTGTTAAAAAATACTTATGAGAGCACCCAAGATAGCTACCCGCCCTTTTTATCATAATTGGACCAGAGAGATAAAATCAGATCACAATGCTGGACATGAATTCAAGAACACATACACATTTCTTTAAAAGAAAAACAAGAACACATATACTCAATATAACTAAACAGTCAAACACAGTTTACCATTTTGACAACAAAGTGACGACAACAGTTCTTTTAAAAAAAACATCTTCTGCATTTTGCAGGTTAATCTTATTTGGAAATAAATACAAAAGTACTACTACTAACTTCTAAAACCTTGAAAGCCAAAAACACAAATTCCAGTCAGGACAAGAGCATTAGAGAAATCATAATTCACACAAAAAACAAGCATCTGTAACACGAAACATTAATTTTCAAAAAAATTCCACCTCATGTTTCAATTTTTCTTCAGTAAATGAAAATATAACATAACCTAAAATCCTCGTACCTTGGCCAAGAGTGAACTTGAATGGCGTTTCCCTGTCACGACTTGAGTCAAACTTAGTACCATCTAGCAGGGTTCCAGTATAATGAACTGAAAAATTCCCGCAATACAATCAATTAACAAATGTCATCAATTACACAGCATAATCAAATACTTAGCAAAGGCTTGAGCAAATTACTGATTTACCTTCAACTTCGTCTCCATTTTCGGGGGTATCCCAGCCTTCCCCTCCCTTGACAAGCTTCTTCTTCAATCCTTCATTTCCGATCTCCTTTTCCTCCCCAACCTTCAAGTAGGAACTAGCTTCCGGCATATCCATGTCATCCATCCCCTCTGGTGGCGGCATCTCGAAATCTTCATCCATCTTTTTTTCTAAAACGCGATGAGAAAAGCTTCTTTAGACTGGAAATCAAGACGACGAAGTTTCCAATAATAATGAACAGGGGTGCCGCTTCTTATTTCTTAACAAGTAAGAAAATGGAGACAGTAGAGAGTCGTACGAGGGTTTACTCAGTGATATCACCTGAGGGTCTCGAAGCTTCCAGAATAACATTTTTTATTGAATTCCTTTTTCTTTTTTTCACAAATTTTACTGACTTTTACGGAACTGTTAATTGTAGAAGGATAAATCTAAATGTTTACCTATTAGAGGGGCCAGGCGCCCCTCCCCCTTCCAATAGAGGGGCGTCAAGTATCGAGTTGGTAAAAGATTAGGTAAAATATTCGGCAAGTGTAGCAAAATCCATTGTAGAATTAGAGGTGCTTCCATAGTTCCATTGGACCACTTATAAATGCTATTTTGGAAAAATTAAAATTAAATTAGATTTGTTAGTTGAAAAAGAATTAAAGAAATAAACCATAATATATCTGAAAAAAATAAAATGATCCAGTTGAATTTCCAACCGTAGTGCTAAATAATTAACAGGGAGGACAATTTAACCAAAAAACTGGGGACGAACAATGCCTCATCTCGACGATGCCGGGGGTAAATGATTTCTAGGTAGGAGACACCCCTGCCCATCCAGTCTCAAGTGTCCCGAGAAACGATTTCTAGGCTGGGAGACGCCCCTTTCCATCGAGTCTCAAGTGTAGATCAGGATGGAGACGAGGTGGGAAAATCCACAGCAAGGTGTAGAGCAATGGGACAAGCCCCATCCGCGACTCAATCCCTATTAATTGAAGTCGTCACATCAATTCTCTTTATCTATTATTGTTCGACTAGTGGTTGACCTTTTGTTAGGAACTTAGTTTATATTAAGAGCTCGTTTGCAAATGCTCTTATTATTACTTCTGCTCCTTGTAGAAGACTTTCTGCAAAATTTATGTCATATTCCTCCAAGAGGTCTAATAAGACAAAACGTTTTCAAAAATAATATTTATTTAGACCGTGTTTGATAACAATTAAAATTGAAAATATAATCGTTATTGAATTTCATCCGTCTAATAAAAGTCTATAATAACAACTAGTTTTTCAATTTTAATTCGATTTAAATCTCTACCAAACAAGCTTTTAAGCATGTTTAAAAGCAAACTCAGTTTTTTAACTTTCAAAAAATCCTGTCAAATGATTCTAACTATCAAGTAAATAAATAAAAACTAATAGTCAACTTACCGCAATCTTATTCCGTATCCAAGCGATACCTTCATGGCAATAATTATATTACAAGTTACGTGACTTTTTTTTTGTTCCAAAACAACATTAACAGGCTAACAGCATCCTCAGAAGGACAAAAGAACCAACTAGTCCACTTTATGAAGATTTTCAAAATGAGACACAGGAAATCCTTAAATAAACAAAAAAAATTAATCTAAGCGACAATGCTGTTCATTTTCAGCCTCGTGAAATAACAAATTACCGCGTCTACTATTACTAGATAAACTAAAACCCAAGAACTCTCAAGAAGGCTACCAGGAACTATTGAAAGGACTCTTTTTAAGTTACAGTTCACTGTCATTTGATTTCCCATTGGAAGTTTTCCCATTGACTCCTACCAGCTCTGTGTCAAAGATAAGTGTAGCACCCCCTGAAATAGTTAAGAAAATAAATATTAGGCCAAATATGAAACCTCAGGTTCAGATCATATAAGAAAAACAAGAGAAGGTGACCGAACTTTTAACATTGTAAATGGTAAAATTTGGGCTAGAAGTAAAATGATAGCATGACATCTGGCATTCAGTATCAGTGTTTTGTCTCATTTGATAATCGCCATCTCACTTACAGGTAGCAAACTCAAAAGCAGGAAACTGGCTTGCGTTACAGTAAAAGAATATATAAGCAACTAAACTTACAAAGTTGAGCACATAATATAGCTCCTTATAGTCTACCCTATATGCATAGCAAGAAGAATGTGAAGAAAATTTTGAGTTGATTACCTGGGATGGTAGGAGGCGACCCCTGATCCCCATAACCAAGTTTTGAAGGAATTTTCAACTTCCTCTTCTCTCCTAAGCACATTCCTAGCAGCCCTTGGTCCCATCCTGCAATATAGCAATTTGATTTAATAAAAGAAACATCAGTGGAAGTTATTCAAACTGTCACTTAAGTATCAAAATATTGTAATAATTAAGAGGCAACTTTGTGGTCACGGCTTGGGCTCTGGGGCATTTGGCTTGATTTATAATAGCAGCCAGGCCCAGATTCCCCAACTTCAAATTGGGCTGGAACAGTACTATCCAAAGCCCAAAGGCAGTACCAAGTGCTCGCATATGTGCTGTTTGGCCAATATTAGTCAGACGTAAAATCGTAACCAACTTGACTTGGAATTCGATAAGATTTGAATGAACACATTATGGCTCTCCTCTAATAGCTTAAACTTTTATATGAGATGATTATGACAGTATCCTCTAATAGCTTAAACTTTTATATGAGATGATTATGACAGTATCAGAGCCAAATAAACATGCGGTTAGTCCGCAGTCAGTCATTTATGAAAACTTTGCTCATTTTTTAATCAAACTGTGAGGAGGTGTGTTAGAGACAAGATTTTAAATGAATAAATAAATAAGGGCCACCTCTAACAGCTTAAGCTTTAGATGAGACGTTCGACAACATCCACTGTTGTTTTCTTACAGCTTTCAATAGATTTTTCTATATACAGAAACTAAAGGACTGATATTAAAGTTCTATTCCATGTATTGTCTGCTATCCTAATGTCTGAATTCTATACAGGCATGAATAACAATATGTACTTGAATAGATAAAAAGGGGCCTAATGTTAAGAGAGCAATAAGGTTATCAATTTGTTCGGAAGATGTGCTTTTATAAGGCTACCAAATGTCAACAGTGCAACAATACCAATTTGTTTGAAACATGTGCTTTTACACAAAGGACATCAAGTCCCAAGAAAAAGATCTGTGGATTGAGCTTTCTTCAAGTTTTATTTACTCGCTGGATAACATACCTACAACAGTAAGAATGACACAATGTGATAATAGGTATTAACCTTTAATCACTTGACCACTACCAAGCTCAAATTCAAAAGGATCACCCCTTTCAAAGCTGGAATCAAAAACAGTTCCATCTGTAAGCTTTCCCTGCAGATTTCACCCACATCAGTGAAGTAAAAAAGAAAATCATAATTGAAAACTTTTCTGTGATATAATATCCAAATCCTATTGAGTGAATTATAGACAGTTCAAATGCCCAGATATGGGAAAAAACTAATATATTTTGAAAGTAACATCTAGAGATGATGATCTATTTATCCACATCAGAAGAGGAAAACACACTCTCTCTGTCATATGGATACTTGGTACAATTTCTGCAATCAACTACTACAAAATTAATTGTGAGTCTTTTCTTGGCCAAATATATTCACCAGCATTAACTGTTAGATTAAGCCCTTGTTTGGGCTCCATTTTAATGAGGTTTTGGGAAAAATGTATTTTGGAATAGTAATTTTTTTTTTGGGAGAAAGTGTGGTTAAAAAATAATAAAAACTTTTGATTTTATGTATAATATTATTTTATTAAAGAACGTGTGATTGAAAATGAAGAAAGAGAAAAATGCTTAAATTAAAATGGAGCCCAAACAGGGGCTAAGTGTTTCAAATTTGAGAACATATCAGCACTAATTTATCATCATAGGCAGTTTGCATCACCCACCTTGTCAAGAACTTTTATAACACAACAAAGTTACACTCTTGCATTGGGAGTAAGGAACCAATTCATATTTGTCTTTTAACTTAACAATGGCATGAGTATTCAGTCACTCGCTATTTTAAGATATACTTAAAGCACATTTCCAAAAAACACTTTAAGGCAGAATAATGGAGATGAATATAACCCATAACAGCCTTGAATTGATATATCTAATTACTAGAGATAACTACCTCTAAGATAAGGCAGTAAAGAGTAGATAAGACGAAAAGATTATATTGATTTCTATGTGATTTCGGGAAAGAAGCATTACAAAAAGAAACTTAATTCTACTCACCCTATAGTGTACTTTCACTTTGTCGCCCTTATGAGCCTGAACCTCACAAGTTGCAGGCTTATACTGCAGCACCAAATCAAGATTGTTATTTACAAGTGACGAGTAAAAAAAGGGACAAAGAACACCATCCCAACAAATATTGAACCATTGATCTTTTCAAGAGTCATAGTGAAAGATAATACCAAAATGATGTAGAGGAGGAAAGCATGTGTGAAATAGTAAAAACGAGAATATGTTAAAGCATTAAGAGATCATCTGCTCAAGTGGTAGAACATTTAATAGGACATTGGTCTGCTATCGAATCTTCCAGATTATCGAAGGTTATCTCTCTTTGAGATGTTCAAACCTCCAGAACTACTATGTGAGCCAGTATGGCTATTCCACTTAATGATAATTGTCTATGTGAAGAATGCTTTAGTAAGGCTAGGCTCTGGGCAATGATATTCACATTAAATCAAGTTCCTGAGTGTTTCACCTTTTAATCATGTCAATATTACAGCTATTCTAATTCTTGCTCGTGTTGCTTTGTATTACACATTATTCTTGTTTTTGACATAGCTGCACAATCATTCTTCCTAGCTGTCCATATCCACGTATTATTAATGATGTATTATAAGTTTATTTTGCATTTTGATAATTTTTTGTCATTTTTCTGTTTGTGGTGAGGCTTATGCCTCAAAACACTTTGAGACTCATACCTCGCCTTATGAAGAAAAATGCCCCAGAATCCAATTACGGCTTTTTAAACATTAGAGGTGTGGTAAACTGATGGTGTCAATGATTACATAGTTAAATAATTTCACAAAGAGAGCTAAATGGTCAAATGTTACACAAGAAACCAATCATCTTGATCCTGAAAAGCATTGAACTAAAGTCCACGGTACATCTATATATAACTAAAACCAATCAATTGCTTCCAGTAAACCCTAAGGAAATGTATGTATACGTTTTAAACACTATTTACTCATAAAAGAACAGCCAACAGTTCTACCACACTAAAGAATTGGGACTCGTCAAAGTTCCTTATCATTTTCATATACCGCAATATAGACCAAAAAACTTAGAAGATCATACTTCGACAAAACAAAACTCGTATAATTTACCTTCACACCGATCTGCAGATCCGTTACATCCCGGGATTTCTTTGCCGCAGCTAAACAAAACGAAAATTGAAAAGGCGCGTTATAATTTCATATTAAAGCATTCAGCAATTAGCTGATTCGGCTTAAACAACAATATTTATAAATTACTCAGATCTATAAAGAAATCAGTAGAAAATAAGTAATCAACACCAGTAATTAATAAATTACAAAGTTAAATTACATCGAATTGAGCTCAAATTTACCTAATGTAATAAATACCAAAAGGAGAAGAACGAGTTTCATTACGATAAATTTTTATGAATTGTCCAGGATGAGAGGCCCAACGTGATTAAATGCTAAAAAGTGTCAATCATAGTTTGCCACGTGGAAACTGAAGAACAAAACGGCGTCGTTTACTATAGCAAGACTGGGTTTGGATACAAGAATAGATAGGGTGGGAAAAAGGGAATGCTATGTCTGAACATATGGAGGTTATTGGGAGGGTGTATGCGTCTGCGCCCGCAGACACCCTCCCACTAAGAAGCCACCATATGTTAACACCCTTATATTATGTGCTATGTAATCATAACATAATTTGTGGTAAAATGGGATTTGCCACAAGTACAAGAGCTGCTTCATAGTCCCTGTCGGCTACCAGGTTACACACATGGGAAGGGGGGGTGCATTTATTTTTTAATACATTGGGGAGGGGCCCGCCGCCATGCAAAATATTCTTCTCTCTCACGTCCTAGAGAGAGAACTAACCACACCACCACCATCCCTGCCACCGCAGGAAAAAACATCACCACCCAATGAACGGAAACAGATACAAATCTTCAATAATCCTTTATGACACCCTCATTTCTATATTTACAATCACCACTTTCTGTTGGGAATATTTTTGCTAAGAAGAAATAGAGAAGAAATCAACAGTTATGACCAATAACAAAATGAATAAAACCATGATGAAACTTTAAATTTAACAATGAAAGTAACTAAAAGAAGATGATAAATTTATCTTATATTTACGTATATTGTAGTAGTCATTTGATTTTCCACAAAAGATTGGAAGAAACCGATACAAATAGTCAAGAAAAGTTGAAGAAGAATAACATCAAATATCAATAACAATCTGAATCAAACCATGAACAATAACACCAATCAATATCGACGGCTCAAATACAAAGATCATTGTCCTCAAACGATATTTGCCATCTCTCAACGAATTTTGGTGATTAAAGGGTTTCTCGACAAATGGTTTGTAGGATTTATCAAGTCTTGTAGTAGAAAAACACTTAAAACACTTGTGTTATGTCTACTAAAACTTCAAGAATACAAAATGGATTATGAATATGAAATTGAAATGAAATTTCAATTATTTTTGGAATGAAGAATGATCTCAAGTGTGGCTATTTATTTCTATATATTTTTTCTAATATTTTTGTTGATCATTAACTACCTATACATAGCCATTAAACATTGATATACGAAGTGGTGCCAAAAACCAGCCAAAAGTCACCAGAATTTGAATAAAACGGTCAAAAATTTGTACCATGCAACCGCATAGCTTAAACTATACCGGGACTTTTAGTCCCGACATGGATCCATGAGGCCGCATGGGCAAAGATTTTGCCCATATTTCCATTTTGCCCATATTTCCATTTTTCATTCTATGAATCATTTTATTGATATGAACAACAATTTCAACACTTTCCTCCACTACATCTTAGCTGACGACGCAGCCATTATGGTCGCGCTCGCTAAATCTCTCTCATCTTCCCCTTTTGGTTGGTTGGCTCCAAGCCCTGCAAATGGCAAGGCGTTAATTGTGACTCCTCAGGCAAAATCAGTTCCATTAGTCTCCCTCCCATGTCTCTCACGGGACAAATTCCATCAAATTTGAACCAACTTTCCAATCTCAAATCCCTTCACCTCCAAAACAACCTCCTTTCAGGCCCGTTGCCGTCTTTATCCAACCTCGCTTCCCTCCAAGATGTCAATCTTAATGACAATAATTTCAGTTCTGTCCCTCCTGATTTTCTGTCAGGATTAACAAGTTTACAAACATTCAACATTGATAATAACTCAAATCTCCCACCCTGGAAAATCCCTGATAGCCTCAAGGATTTAACATCCCTTGTTAGTTTTAATGCAGGGAAGGCTAATCTTGTTGGCCGAATTCTAGATATTTTTGGATCCTTTCCAAGTTTACAGAACCTGAAGCTTTCATACAATAACCTGATAGGGTTATTGCCTCTTTTGTTTTCCAATTTCGAGATTCAGAATCTATGGCTCAACAATCAGATGATGGGACTTTTAGGCACAATAGATGTCCTCGGGACGATGTCACAGTTGACGGAGGTTTGGCTTCATGACAACAAGTTTTCAGATCCAATTCCAGACCTTTCCACGTATACAGAATTGTATGATATTCAGCTTCGAGATAATTTTCTCACCGATGTGATTCCTGATTCATTTACGAAGCTTCCGAAGCTCAAAACTGTCAAGTTACAGAACAACATATTCCAGGGTCGACAACCTGGTTTTTCAAATGGTGTCCAGGCGAGTCTTGGAACTTCTAACAATTTCTGTAATCTATAGCCATCAAACATTAGATGAGGAAATAAGCTAAAGGGATGAATTATAGTGACAGTACTATTACATATCAACTTCCAGCCGAAAAAAGTTATGCTTCGAGTTTTTAGTCTTAGTTTGAGACCCATTTTTGGAATAGAAGACATTCGAATTTGAAGGTTTATATTTCTGGAAGATTTGTAGCCTTTTGAGTAAGCTTTCCAATGTAATTTGAATCACCTCAATTGGATATCGAAAGAAAAAGATATGACTAAAGTATTGAAAGCTGTCCGGTGGGAAAGTCACTCTACCATGCGGCCGCACACATGTAACCAGGGAATCAAGAGGAGAGAAATTTTTGTTCCATGCGGCCATATGGTTGATTTTCGGTACGAATTTTCTGATTTCATTTTCTCGTTCAAACTCTTATGGAAAAGAATCTAGAGCAACTATAAAAGCTAAAAATCGTCCAGAAACTAGGGTTACACATTATTTGAGAGAAAAAGGCATTGAAGGAAGAGGGTAAAAATGAGGGATTTTACTCCAAGATTCAAGATTGCAAGATTTAAATTCAAGAATTGGGTGATATCTTCTTCTAAATATTTTTTCTGTTCTTTTATTTTATCCATGCTAGGCTAGATTTTTTATGTACTAGGTGAACGATGAACCTCTCATTGTGATCTTTTAATTCTCTATTTTGCAATTTGATGTTCAAACACAAATGATTTTGTTAAATGACCATAATTAAATGCGTGTGATTATGTGAGTTTGGGTGGTTTATTTTATACATTCGAAAAAAGGAAAATAAATTCAACAAGGTATAAATCATCGCAAGGTCCGATATGGGATAGAAATATACGGCTATACTTTACGTGAATCTCTAAGTGTTTACAAAACGGTGTGCATTCTTGTATATTTCATTTGTCATAGAAATATAGTCAAATGGTATGCTAGAATAGGTTCAATTCTACTCGAAAGAGATTGTTGAATAAGTTAGAAACATTGATTCTTCAACCAATTCATCGTGTTATCAAATTGTGAAATAGGGGTAAAAAGGGAACTTTGCTTGGTGATTCGGGATCTTAGAGCGCTTTTTCATACATTAATTTCATTTAAATCTTTTGCATTGAAACTTCATTTTGCATNTATATTTCATTTGTCATAGAAATATAGTCAAATGGTATGTTAGAATATGTTAAATTCTACTCGAATGAGATTATTGGATAAGTTAGAAACATTGGTTCGTCAATCATTCGTCGTGTTATCGAATTGTGATATAGAGGTTAAAAGTCAACTTGTTTGGTGATTCGGGATCCTGTGTGCCTTTAATTCGTTAATTTCATCAAACTTTTGCATTCGACATCTTTTTTTCTTTCATTTCGTCATTTTAGTTCAAATAGCATGTTAATCATAATCTGGTGATAAAATTTACGTCAAAAATCATTTTGAGTTTAATAGATTCGGTTAAGGTCTCGGTTATAGAAATCAAGTTAAATCAATTCTCGTGGGAACGACACTTGAAATTCTAGGATTTTCACTTTATTACTTGTCAACGATCCGTGCACTTGCGGTGATTTAAATCCAAACATATTTTCGTGAACAGTGCACTGTATGATCATCTTGGTAAATATCTTCAAAAGTATGTACCTCTCAAAAGCAGTATTCAACTGGAAAACATAGATGTTTGACACAATGTTTCTGTGCTAGATGTCATTTCTTTAACTTTTATGATACCAAAAAAACAATGTGTAAATAAGAAAATATTTTAAATGGATGAATGTTTTGGGGCATGCACGGGGAGACACCAACTCCCTGTGTGTGCCCGGGGAGAAGCACACTCTCCATGCGCGCACGGGGAGAAACGAGTGACAATTTTTTTTCCTCTCTTTTTAACATTGACAGTTGTAAAATTATGTAAAATTCAAAACAGTGAATCTCGTGCGAGCGAACTCCCCATGCACGGACGGGGAGACACCAACTCCCCCTGTGCACACGGGGAGAAGCGAACTCCCCGTGCGCGCATGGGGAGTGACGTTGATTCCATTTTTTTTTTATTTTTTTTTCCTTTCTTTTAAACGTAAAACGCAATTGAATCAATGAAAATTTAATTAAATTAATAAATACAAAATATTTATTACATTATGTAAATTTCAAAATTATATTTATTTTACATATAGTATATAAATTTTAAAAATCATTGCCGCAACAAGATTATAATAACAACCAATTTTAATTTAAACAATACAAAATATTTTCGATACATTAATTTTTAGTTTTTGAGGCATATTTTTATTTTTCATTTCCCATTACGAAAAAATAATATTCTCCTCATAATTACTACTAAGTATACATTATTTAACATATTTTAAATTACATAATATTCCCAACATTCAAATCTTGTTTTCACATTTAGAATTAAAAACAAACTTACTTTCTAACTAGACATTATTTAACAAATTTTACATTACATAATCTTCACAATATAAATAATAATAATAATAATCATACAATAATATTAATATAATAATAACACCATCAATTTCCACCTACCCACTCATCACTTACCATCACAGGTGAGAAATGGGTATGTGGAAATTATTGGTGATATTATTAATATTATTAAATGATTATTTTTTTATTGTAAAGATTGTGTAATGTAAAATTTGTTAAATGATATCTAGTTAAAAAGTAAGTTTGTTTCTAATTCTAAATGGGAAAAAAGATTTGAATGCTGAGAATATTATGTAATTTAAAATATGTTATAATGTATACTAAGTAGTAATTATAGAGAGAATATATTTTTCCGTAATTGAAAATGAAGAATAAAAATATGCATCAAAAACTAACAATTAATGTATCGAAAATAATTCGTGTTGTTAAATTAAAATTGGTTGTCATTATAATCTTGTTGTGGCGATGATTTTCAAAATTTATATACTATCTGTAAAATAAATATAATATTAATAATATCACCAATAATTTCCAACTACCCATTTCTCACCTACCATCCTACTACCCCCAACATACAAACCTACCAATGCTTCCACTTGTAAATTCAATCAAATATACAACAACCACCAAGCAATTGAATCAATGAAAATATTAATTAAATAAATAAATACAAAATATTTATTACATTATGTAAATTTCAAAATTATATTTATTTTACAGATAATATATAAATTTTAAAAATCATAGTCGCAACAAGATTATAATAACACCTAATTTTAATTTAAACAACACAAATTATTTTCGATACATTAATTGTACAATTACGGAAAAATATATTCTCCCCATAATTACTACTAAGTATACATTATTTAACATATTTTAAATTACATAATATTCCCAACATTCGAATCTTTTTTTCACATTTAGAAATGAAAATAAACTTACTTTTTAACTAGACATTATTTAACAAATTCTGCATTACATAATCTTCACAATAAAAACAAAAACAATAACAATCATATAATAATATTAATATATAATAATAACATTAATATATAATAATAACACCATCAATTTCCACCTACACACTCTTCACCTACCATCACACTAACGTGAACATATCGACTTACCAATCCTTCCACTCATAAATTCAATCAAATATACAACCACCACCAAACTCAACCACTTATTTCACTTTTGTTGCCATTCAACTTTCCAAGTAAAAAAAGGAAAAACTCATATCTCTTTTGGATTTTAAAGACTCTCTCTCTATAAATATAATTCTGTGAGCACTCAGATTTCAACTTTCTACTAGAGAAAAGGTGTGTTCATCTTGATCTTACTCGTGTTCATTAATTTTATGTTTCCAATGATTTGATCGTTAAATGGTTGATTTGTTTACTTATTGTTATTATTGATCTATGCATTGTTTCATTGTGCAAGTGATTTAGAATGTAATTCTATTCTTATGTTAAATAATGTATACTTCGTAATAATTATGGGGATAATATTTTTTCGTAATTGGAAATGGAGAATAAAAATATGCATAAAAAACTAACAATTAAGTAAATATAATTTTGAAATTTACATAATGTAATAAATATTTTGTTTTTATTTATTTATTTAATATTTTTATTGATTCAATTGTTTGGTGGTTGTTGTATATTTGATTGAATTTACGAGTGGAAGGGTTGGAAAGTTCATATGTTGGGGCTAGTGGAATGGTAGGTGAGAAATGGGTGTGTGGAAATTATTGGTGATATTATTAATATTATTATATGATTATTAATGTTTTTATTTTTATTTTTGTTGTGAAGATTATGTAATGTAAAATTTGTTGAATAATGTCTAGTTAAAAAGTAAGTTTGTTTCTAATTCTAAATGGGAAAAAAGATTTGAATGCTGTGAATATTATGTAATTTAAAATATGTTATATAATGTAAATTTAGTAGTAATTATAGGGAGAATATACTTTTTCGTAATTGGAAATGAAGAATAAAAATATGCCTAAAAAACTAACAATTAATGTATCGAAAATAAATTGTGTTGTTTAAATTAAAATTGATTGTCATTATAATCTTGTTGTGGCGATGATTTTTAAAAATTTTATACTGTCTGTAAAATAAATATAATATTAATAATATCACCAATAATTTCCACCTACCCATTTCTCACCTACCATCCTACTAGCCCCAACATACAAACCTACAAACGCTTCCACTCATAAATTCAATCAAATATACAACAACCACCAAGTAATTGAATCAATGAAAATATTAAATAAATACAAAATATTTATTACATTATGTAAATTTCAAAATTATATTTATTTTACATATAAAATTTAAAAATAATCGCCGCAACGAGATTAAATAACACACAATTTTAATTTAAACAACACAAATTATTTTCGATACATTAATTGTTATTTTTTGGGGCATATTTTAATTCTCCATTTACAATTACGAAAAAATATATTTTTCCCATAATTACTAGTAAGTATACATTATTTAACATATTTTAAATTACGTAATATTCCCAACATTTAAATCATTTTTTCCCATTTAGAATTAAAAACAAACCTACTTTCAAACTAAACATTATTTAACAAATTTTACAATACATAATCTTCACAATATAAATAAAAACAATTATAATCATATAATAATAACACCATCAATTTCCACCTACCCACTCATCACTTACCATCCCATTAGTGAAATGGTAGGTGAGAAATGGGCAGGTGGAAATTATTGGGGATATTATTAATATTATTAAATGATTATTATTTTTTATTGTGAAGATTATGTAACATAAAAACAATAATAGTCATATAATAATAACACCATCAATTTCCACCTACACACTCATCACCTATCATTAAGGTTGAATCCCAACCTTGAGGGCCCCCCACCGACCCTGCCCTGGACCATCGTGGAGGAGGTAAATCGCAAGATGTGTTTCCCAGGAGTTGGGGTGGAGAGCTTATGGATAGGCCAAGGGATAGGTCTGGACTAGTAACCCTATGGTAACTCCCGCTTGCAACAAAGTCAATTCCACCTTGCGCGGAATCGAACTCTGCACACTACCGCGTTGAGCCATAACCGCCCTCCCCTTTACCACTGGGAGATTTGCCCGGAGGGCACTCATCACCTATCATTAGTGGGATGGTAGGTGAGAAATGGATGGGTGGAAATTATTGGTGATATTATTGATATTATTAAATGATTATTTTTTTTATTGTGAAGATTATGTAACGTAAAATTTATTAAATAATATCTAGTTAAAAAGTAAGTTTGTTTCTAATTCTAAATGAGAAAAAAGACCTGAATGCTGGGAATCTTATGTATTTTAAAATATGTTAAATAATGTATACTTAGTAGTAATTATATGGAGAATATATTTTTCCGTAATTAGAAATGAAGAATAAAAATATGCCTCCAAAACTAACAATTAATGTATCGAAAATAATTTGTGGTGTTTAAATTAAAATTGGTTGTCATTATAATCTTGTTGCGGCGATGATTTTTAAAATTTATATACTATCTGTAGAATAAATATAATATTAATAATATCACCAATAATTTCCAACTACCCATTTCTCACCTACCATCCTACTAACCCCAACATACAAACTTATCAATGCTTCCACTCGTAAATTCAATCAAATATACAACAACCACCAAGCAATTTTTTCAATGAAAATATTAAATAAATAAATAAATACAAAATATTTATTACATTATGTAAATTTCAAAATTATATTTATTTTACAGATAATATATAAGTTTTAAAAATCATAGCCGCAACAAGATTATAATAACACCCAATTTTAATTTAAACAACACAAATTATTTTCGATACATTAATTGTTAGTTTTTTAGACATTTTTATTCTCCATTTCCAATTACGAAAAAATATATTCTCCCCATAATTACTACTAAGTATACATTATTTAACATATTTTAAATTACGTAATATTCCCAACATTTAAATCTTTTTTTCACATTTAGAATTAAAAACAAACTTACTTTCTAACTAGACATTATTTAACAAATTTTACATTACATAATCTTCACAATAAAAATAAAAACAATAATAATCATATAATAATATTAATATATTAATAACACCATCAATTTTCACTTACCCACTCATCACCTACCATCCCACTTTCCCCAAGATGCCAACTTACCAATCCTTCAACTCGTAATTTCAATCAAATATACAACAACCACCAAACTCAACCACTTATTTCACTTTTGTTGTCATTCAGCTTTCCAAGTAAAAAAAAAAAAAAAAGGAAAAACTCATATCTCTTTTGTACTTTAAATACTTTCTCTATAAATATAATTCTGTGAGCACTTAGATTTCAACTTTCTACGGGAGAAAAGGTGTGTTCATCTTGATCTTACTCATGTTCATTAATTTTATGTTTCTAATCATTTGATCGTTAAAAGGTTGATTTGTTTACTTATTGTTATTTATTGATCTATGCATTGTTTCATGTGCAAGTGATTTAGAATTTTGGATGTAATTCCGTTCTTATGTTTGGATATTTTGGTTAATAAATGATGAGTTCAAAATTACTTTCAATTGCAGATTTTTACATTGGCCCGTTGTTTTTTTTATCAATGGAACATTTTCAAGGTTTGAACCATTTTTATGGAATAAGATTTTGCTACATTGGATTTCTTTGAAAAGTGTGAACATTTAAGTTTTCAAATTAAGTGTTATAATTCATGAATAAATTGAAATAAGTTTACAATGTTTCAACATAACAAGTTAGGCCTATATGGGGTCCAGGTTTTGTTGTGGTTTTTTTTAGTAACGGTCACTTACAGATACCAAAGAAACAAAAATCCAAATTAATTTGAGACCTTTCATTGTAGAGTCTATTAAAGTAAATAGAATTTTTCATTTTTGTTCTCTAGGAAGAGTCCTGGAAGGGTTCTTCATAGATATATGATATTCCGTTACCTGACATCTACATTGCAAGTATATATGAGCAAAGATCATATACTTCTCTTTCATAAATCTACATATGAAAAAAATGTATACAAGTATTGATGAAATTTTAAGGTTGAATTGGTCGAGTACACTTCATATCGGAAGACATATAATACAGTGTTATTTACGCTTTGCAGCAGAAAATGTGAATTTGGAAGTTCATGACAAATGAAGAAGAAAATAATTTATAATATTCCTCAAGCATTATTATATGCATCGTCGTCTTCCACATAGCTAAAATTACTTTGTCTTTAATTTTCTAACATATTAGCCTCTCACATCTATCTCTCAAAAAATTAATGAATAGTAGGCTTTCGCTAATCAAATTTCTTAGTTGTTTCCTAAGGGGTAGTATACTAATCAAAATTATTAGCAAAAAAGTTGCTTATATAATTAATAATCTGTTTCAAGTTGATCTACATTCTTAGGTTCGAGCATATGGATTGAAATTGCTTCCGAAATTATATACAGCAATACTTTCGACATATCATCTTCCTATACTTACATTTGTTTCTGTTCTAACGAAATTCCCTGCGAAATCTAGGTAACCTCTTTCATATTGAATTGAATAGTATGAATACTATTAGGGTCTTTGAATTGTCTTTAATGTCAAATTTTG
This sequence comes from Fraxinus baroniana, assembly GCA_903798355.1. Classification (NCBI taxonomy): domain Eukaryota; kingdom Viridiplantae; phylum Streptophyta; class Magnoliopsida; order Lamiales; family Oleaceae; genus Fraxinus; species Fraxinus baroniana. The sequence goes on from CAIGRO010130934.1 coordinate 21,810, forward strand.
AAACTTGTGTATGTTTTGACAGTGTCGCTAGCGCTTTTCTTATACCATTCTCCTGTAGTTCCATCTGTTTCTGTATAATTCCATACAAATTCTATAACTTATTTCATATTGAATTCAATAGTAGTAATATGAACAAAAGTGCTATTGATACTATTAGATCACATACAAGTTTCAGAATTTAACATATAAGACAACTTCAAAGACCCTGATAGTATTCATACTACTCAACTCAATATAGAAGAGTTTACTTAGAATTCATAAGGAATTTCAAATGGAAGTACGGAGGATAATATGTCGAAAGCGTTGATGTTATATCATCCTCCTATAATTCCATCCACTTTTGTATAATTCCCTACGAATTTTGAATGTCCTATTCCATATTCAATTGAATAGTAGTAATACAATCAAAATCTTCGAAGTTGTCTTCAATATCAAATTTTAAAACTTTTGTTTGGTCTTATTGGTGTAGTTGAAATGATAAATGTATTTTGTACACTTATTTATGTCATTAAATTAGCGTATTTGTAAGTGATTTAGATGAATTATAACTTAATTTTGTATTAATTATGTTTGTTAGATTGAACTCAATGCAAATTGATGGATTTGAAAGAAATGAATGAAAAACGTGCGAAAACGAAGGAAATTCAAAATCTGGGGACCAAAGTGTAAACATACAATAGTTTATTCAGAGCACAAAACGATGAAAGAAGATCATATCGGATCAATTGGATGCATTTGAAGGTCAAATGAGCGAAATAAAGTGGAAGTACTTTCACATATCAATTTTCATTTGAAGAAGTTATGCTATAGATTTTTAGTATCAACTTGAGACTCATTTTTTGGATAGCAAATGTTCGAATTGGAGAATTTGTATTTCAAGAAGAATTGTATCCCTTTGAATTATTTTTTCAACACGTCTTGAATTAACTCAATCAAATACTTGTAGATAAAGTTATAGCCAAAATACTGACTATTATGCTGAGACAAAAAAATTCGCGCGAATGCAGCTTTTCTTGTTCGATTAGAACTCTTTT
>CAIGRO010131000.1:0-26062 GCA_903798355.1 Fraxinus baroniana
GCGCAATGTGAGGGTCGGTCATCCGAGGTGTCAACCATTTTCGAGTAAAGTGACTTTACTCTCAATTAATTGATGCTTCATTTTCTCTATATATGTACCTCATACAGGTCTATTACATGTAGAAATTGCAAAAGCCGTAAAATAATAAGTTCAATAAATGCTCTGATAAGCGTGCGTATCATGTACAAGATTCGGACTTTTGGTACAAAACTCGTACAACAATAGAGTAGGATGATGCTAAAAATACACCTACGTCGACAACGCGTCCAGGCTGCGCTTATTTCTTTGTGATCTGTCTTGATACGTAGACCCATCCCAAGGTGGCAGGGTCAGACAGACTAAATTTATCATTGCGCCATTTTTTTTTTTTCCATTCAAATTTATTTATATTCATTTTGGCTTGTGCGAGCTGCCCCAGCACTGGGCTTAAGCCACGACGTCCCAATCCCAGGGGTGTTCCTCTATTTTATAACATTATACATACTTCAATAATACATCATTATCTGTTCTGCATACATCCATATCTACACACTATCAAAAGAAACGATATTCTGAATTTTCGTTTTGTAAACTTAAAGAGTGAAAAAGCCTACACTATAAATTACGTCCCATAAATAACCTTGATATCTGTCAACAATGTCAAGAAACTTTTAACACATGGACATTCAGTCCTCTCTTGCTCTGAAAATATGGATATCAAGCGAAGGCCTTGGCGTCCTTCTCCTTTGACAAATTCGCGTAGATTTTGCTACACGTGCATCAGGGTTTTACACTTTGGCGTACATAATGTCCAAGTGACATTTGGTACATGTAGTTTTTCCACCAACCAATGATGAAATGTCACTAGGGCATTATATAGACTCTGATGTATATGTAGAATAATTCAATTCGCATATGCATCTGTCCTTTTCGCGAACTCTATAGAAGAGTTATCTGTCGAAACAATACTCTTACCAATCTATTAACAAGAAGTAGATCCATGCCAGGTTAGTAATGTGTCATGAGAAATTAGTACAAAGTTTGCTCTGCAAAGATTTTTCCAACCTCCTTTGTACCATAAGCGCCGAATTGACTTCCATATGCTAAGTTTGGTCTCCCATTCTCTCCCTTCTGGATCAATTAGAAACATCTCAAGGGAGGGTCACCTGGAAATCATTGACTACTGTCCGAGGATGAACTGCGAGGCAAAGACTATTAAGTCAATAGAAGATGCAAGGGTACATTAATAACATTATTTCGAGAAAAAACTGTAATTATCAACGACAAACTCAACTACATAAATGCTTGTCCAAACCTAATTTAGCTCAAGTAAATGATTTACAAGGCTGCAGACCTTACCAATCCATTCTGCCGCTCTTTCCTGGTTCTAGTGACAAAGTAAGGATTTTGTGGCCGGACTTCTAAACCTCATTCGAAAATGTCCTTACCACAAAGGCACAGGTTACAATCCATTTTACTGAGAGTGTGATGCACAAGATTCCAACAATTGAACCTCAAAGGTACAAGTTAGGATGCAAAGAATACATCTGTAACCAGAATGAGTCCGTACTTCAAAGACAAGGTAAATACTTTTCAAGTATCTCTACAATTCACCCGCATTTACAGATGCAAAATTGAAAGTGAACTATCACTGTCATGTTATTTGAATTCAGAATAAGAACTTCCCGCTATGTGGCAACTCCAGATCAAGAATTGATAAGTGAAAATTCTTGGTACAATGCGGCTTTCTTAGTGGTTCTTGACTGCCCTCAAGATTTACATCATTGGGACCTTTTTTGGACAAAAACTCATCAGCATTTCCAATCCCTTCGATCAAAGAAATGTAAGTACTGTCATTGGGAGTAATGCCTTTGCTAACAATAGAGTTCTAAGTGCGTCTTAAAAATTGCCTCTCCGGCTATATAATCAGGTCTAATTCCCTTGTTTTCATCAAATTGAGGTCATAAGCTTTCTCAACCTTTCCAATATACGAACGACACAGCGTAAACAATCAATTTTAACCACGCATTTTATGAGGCTTACAAATTTTATTAACTTTATAACCATATATTTTATCAATTTTTATCAAAATCTTTTTTTTTTTTTTTAATCAAACAACCCCTTAATGAGATTTCTGGTTCAATTGCAAGTGTTTCTCTAATTATAATTTACGAGTCATTTTAACTGCACAAAGGTTTTTAATTTTTTGTTATTGTCACAATTATATCTTCTAACTTGTTTTAATTGTACTTATAACATCGACCTTTTATTAATAACAGATATTTTTCATGATGATATTTTTCGTCTAAATATTTTGTTAATATGTTTGAAAATAAGAGATTGGAGGTGTCCACGAGTCGAGCTGAGCGGTGAGCCGAAACTTTTTGCTCGTGCTCGGCTCGAGTAAAAATATTTCGAGTTTTTTTTGCCCGAACCAAGCCGAGCAAAAGTTCGGCCAAAAAATTTAGGCTCGAATCTGGCCTGGTCGGCTCGATTTTTTTTTTTCAATTCGTTATAAATCTAGTTTTTAATGAGTTTAAAATTTGTGCAATTTATACGCATTATAAATAATAACTAAATATTAACATATAAAAAGTACAGCTAAATTTTTTTAAAAAAAACTTAAATAATAATTAAAAAAAACTGTTGCCTGCGATGATAGTGCAGACATATGTCATTTTAGTTGTATTTTTTAAATTCTTTTTAATACACGAGCTAACTCGTCATGGGTCGGTGATGAGCCACAGGCTCGAGATGATGTCTCAAAATGGGGTTTGACCCGAGCCTCAATTCGGTCCTACTGAGCCAGGGTCGACCTCGCTCGAACTTTTTCAGGTCGAGCTGACGAGCCATATTGAAATCCCCATGGGGAATAGTGTGAAGTGGGTGGAAGTGAATGGTGAAGGGAGAGGGTTGTGTGGGATGTGATGGTATCAATTGGAAAAGATAACGTGGTAGAGGAGGTAGATCACGTTTACATACTAAAGACGTGTTTGAGTCACATTATTTTGAAAGAATGTATTCTGAAACAGTAGATTAATAGAGAACGTGTGGTTGAAAAAGAAGAAAAAATTATTGATGTGATGAAAAATATTATTTTATTGAAAAATGTATGGTTGAAAATGAATAAAAGAATGAAAATGAAAATTTTAATATGTACCAAACAAGGGCTAAGAATTGTACTTGTAGTTGTGGAGTGGCACTGCGGAAGCATATCCATTGCATGCGGATGATGATCTGCGATGATCGTGTGTGAAAGTGCTCTGCTTAAGGTTTTTGAAATTTGGCCCATATATTTGCAAAAGTTTCTAAAAATTTAATAGAGGGTATTTTGGTCTATTTACATTAAAATTGGCCACATTTGCAAATATTTTTGAACAACTCGTATAAAAGTTTAATTGTAATACTGATAAAGTATTTGTTTATATATATCTTCAACACGAAATCAATTACAAAAGATACTTCTGATTGTAATAATTTTATACTAAAATCTTTATATAATCTATTCGATGTGGCAAATATAACTAGATGGATACGCGAGCAAACAATAACAACAAATCATAGCATTATTTGTTCATAATCAGAGTTCGGCATTAAAGATTCCACTTTGTATTGCCATTTGGCATCAACAATTCTTTATTTTAACTTTTATGCATACAAAATTGAGAAAATCGAACCATCACACACACACATTAATGCCTCCGTCTGGTAGGGATTAAAATCAGTTTTTTATAAAATTTCGATAAAAATTAATGAAATATATAGTTGAAAAGTTTTGAGTTCTGTGGAATATCTGGTTAAAATTAATTTTGACTTTAACTTAAATTAAAATATTTATATTATTTTTTTTCCAAACAGATGTATCACCTTTAATTATTGTTAATTAAATACTCTTAATAAGCAGTAATAAATCAATTTCACATGAAACACTAATATTATATTAATTTTCATTTCAAAAAAAATATTATATTAATTTTACAATTTTTTAAGAAAAAAAGAGCAGACATGTGAGTCAAGAAAGACGGTCTGGTCCTTGACAAAAACAATTTTTGCAGTAGGACAGTATTCAAGAAATTACTGCTTTGCTTGCGTGTACCTCCTGCAATTTGGGTCGTTACCCACCTCACTAGTCACCACCCTAACCACCCAACGCCCACACATCTGTTTATGTATAGGTGTATATATATATCCATTTTGCTCTGTTCGATAATCCATAGTTGTTTCGCTGTGTCACTGCTCTCGGTATTCAATTCTTGGCATTCAACAGGTATCCACTATTTAGCATTCACACACATACATAAACGCATGCAAATTTATTGGGAGCTTAGATTCTTGCAGATTTCCTCACTCGTGTTATAGTCCCAGTTGATTGTATCTAATATTCTGGATCGTTGATTCGTATTTGAATCTAGTTTTATATTTGGTCGTTTTACATGTTAGATCTATATTTATGTATTCGTCTATACATGTAGAAAAAAGTAAGGAAGATTAGACAAAAATAGTATAAAATCCTAGGATGATCTTTTCTAATCTTTATTAAAAACTGCTTTGTTGTTGCCTAATCTTTGTTGGGTTAGAATACCTTTATGTAATGTTTAATTTTTTTGTTGAACAAATTGGTACCTATTTTGTTTACATTTTTTTGCTGAGATTTTTGGTTGTATAGAGGAAAGTTGGGTCCGCAAGTATTTCATGATCAAAATAGAACTAATTTTGCCTAACCTCATGCTTATTATGTGAAACTAGTAGAGAGCAAATACTTTGAAAAATTATAGGGTCCACTGTACATCATGTTTTCTGTGTACTATTTTATACTTCCATCAATATAATTTTGCGTCTAAATTTGGGGGGATTTGTGTAAACAGGACAAATCTGCATATACTATCCTCATCATGGCTCCAGCAGCAGCAGGGGATTCGATTAACCCAAGGGGTATTATTTTTTACTTTGTTTAATTTCTATTTAGTACATGATGTTTGAGTTCATTGATAAATCTTATGGATTATTGGTTATGAGTCACTATGTTTTCCTTGGAAAAACTTTTTTCAGAAAAAATCTATGAAGATTATACAGAAAAGTTATTTGAAAAATCTTATTTAATACAAGACATGACATATGTCCTATATTATTGTACATTTTGTATTATAAAATGTTCTATTCATTGTGTACTTATGTGGGTATATCCAATTTCATATTTTCCGACACTACCTTGGATAGATCACTTAGTTATATATACGTGTAGTCGTTCTCATAAGCTTGTATGCTTCCATTTTAATAGATGTTTGCATTGTTGGCATTGCCCGTACTCCAATGGGTGGCTTTCTTGGCTCTCTTTCTTCAATATCAGCAACCAAGCTTGGATCAATAGCCATTGAGAGTAAGATCATAGCCTTAAATTTTGTCTTTTCAATGGAAAATTACTTATCCTAACATTCGTTGTTGCAAGTATTTTAATTATGCTTTTTTGGAATTCCAACTTTTAGGTGCTCTTAAGAGAGCAAGCATTGATCCATCACTAGTCCAAGAAGTGTTTTTTGGAAATGTACTCAGTGCAAATTTGGGACAGGCCCCTGCCAGGCAGGCGGCATTAGGTGCAGGGATACCCAATACAGTGGTCTGCACTACTGTGAACAAAGTCTGTGCATCGGGAATGAAAGGTACGGCACTTGTAAATATAAATTGTGGTTTCCCTTTTAGAAAAGGGGATTCCAGTGTAACATAAATAGGAGGGCTTCTGTTTGTAATATTGTATATTTTGTTTTGGCCATTGCAGCAACTATGCTTGCAGCACAAAGTATCCAGTTGGGCATTAATGATGTTGTTGTGTCTGGTGGCATGGAAAGCATGTCCAATGTACCTAAATACCTGGCAGAAGCAAGGTTGGAGCTCTAAAATGAGGAACATTTTTTTTTCTTACTTTTCATCTAATTTTTGTTCATTGAGTTTCCTTCTTTTTCTATACCTTCAAAAGCATTATTTAAAAACCAACAAATAATGATAGATGCGAGAAATGACAATTGATACTGTCAAGCATCCTAAGACAGCTTGTTCAAGTTACTGGGTTGTGAAATTATCATATACTTAAAAGAAGGATCCAAAGCCATATCTTTTTCGATGTCAATGGTCAGGAACTGGTACATGAGCCTCACTGGAAGGGTCCTATAACATAGCACGGATTCATGCTGAATAAATTGAAGAAGCAGACTAGGTTTCTCGTTGCGCTAAAAACATTTATTTTGTGCTTCACCTCGCTGAAACTGGCCGAAACAAAGTTTCTCTCATACTGTAATTATTAGCTCCCACCTTATGTGATGATTTGCTCTTAGCCTCTTACCCTACTATGGATTTTTCGAACTTTTAGTATATTTAATTAAGCTTTATGATTTTTATTTGAGCTACTTAGCCTGTAGTGTACCATGATACACAGTGAATCTCTTGCATCCATAGTCAAACTTCAAGCTCTTACTTTTACCTCTGCCAACATATTGAATGTTTAGACAAGATTATAATAATGATGGGATGGTGAAACTGTTCGTGCACATTATACTTGTCGTGTTTATCATTGTTGAACACACGGAGCACAAATTTCCATCAAAAAGTTTGCTGATATAAGAATGTAGTTTAGCGTAATTGTGCTGAATCTCGATCTACTACAGGAAGGGATCTCGACTTGGACATGATTCTCTTGTTGATGGAATGTTGAAAGATGGACTTTGGGATGTTTATAATGATTATGGCATGGGAGTTTGTGCTGAGTTATGTGCCGAAGAACATGGAGTTACCAGAGAGGAGCAGGTTTGTCTTTAATGACACCTTCTAGTTTTCACTAAAATAGTTGACCTTAAAGTCCCGTCAACCTCATTTGTGTATTTTTATTTCCATTTTACTTCTATTCGGTCATAATTTTTATTGTAGCAAAACTTTATCATCTCCCATCTTATTATCTAAATGACTGATTCCATTTTTCCCGAGTTCTTGGGTATGTTTAGGAAGACTGGAGTTTGTGATTATTATATTTAAAATACTAACCATTTCAAGGAAAGAGAAATCTCTCTTTGAATTTCTTTGTTCACTGTTCACCATTCCCATTCTTTTGATTTTAGGGCTTGTTTGGTACGACTCAAAATCGTTATTGAAAATATAGTCGTTATTGGGTCATACTTGTCTAATAAAACAATAACGGTTAATTTTTCAATTTTAATCCGATTTTAATTTCTACCAAACATCCTCTTAATTTGTGTCAATCTGTCTCAAAATCTCTTGTTTATATGAGTGGAAATTCTTAATTGTATCTGAATCACTTATGCAGGATAATTATGCCATTCAAAGCTTTGAACGTGGCATTGCTGCTCAGAATGCTGATGCTTTTAAATGGGAGATTGCTCCAGTATGATCACTAGAGATTAAATATTCGTACTTGATGTAGCTCACACAGTTTTTTGTGGATCACATTCTAAATATTATTATGGTATCATGCAGGTTGAAGTGTCTGGAGGAAGAGGAAAACCATCTACAATTGTTGACAAGGATGAAGGTCTAGGAAAGGTGAATATCCCCTCTACTATTTTATATGAATACATGTCTCTTGCTATAATGCTGGGTTCTCTCCCTAAATTGTTTCCCTGTCATGTGACTTAATTGTTGTCCAAAATATTTATTTTATGAGGAAGAGTGCAAATTTTTATCGCTTAAATCTCATTGAACTTGTGTGAGGAAAAAATAATTATGCATATGGTCAAAGAAATGTTCTCCTCTCCCCTATGCTCTATTGATTTGGAAAAGCATTATTAGGGCCCTGTTTGATGGCCATTATTTGGCAAAACAATGTTTTGAATAGTGGATTTTTGGAGAATGTGTAGTTAAAAAATGGGGAAAAGTTTTGAGTTAACGTGCAGAATATTTAATTGTGTGAATGTCTGGTTGAAAATGAGTACGTAGAAAAAGAGTTTTGAAATATAGCCCATCAAACAAAGATTATTATTTCCTGTAATGGTCCTGTTTATCTACCCTGGATCAGAAGATGAAGACATGTAATCAACTAGCATAATTTATGCATATATTTTTACATATATTTAGTGAGTTGGCAACTTAGCATCACCTGCCTCATTGCACTGAAGCTACTATCATCTTTGTTGTTGTTGCTACTAAATCCTTCTCTTCATGGTCAGTTTGATGCTGCAAAATTGAGGAAGCTTCGACCAAGTTTCAAGGAAACTGGTGGTACTGTGACAGCTGGCAATGCTTCTAGCATAAGGTTTATTTTCTTTATTTTTCTTTCATTCTTACAGTTAGATTCTACCATTTTAAGTGCCAAAAGGCCATGTCAAGACAAATATGTTGACATCACTAAATGCTTTCTATGGTAAAGTACCAAAGTTGCAGAACTAGATCTAATGAGAGTTGGATCCTCGTGAAGAAGATACTGTACATTCATGAACATTTTCTAGACTTTCATGAGAAACCAAACTCATTTCTCTTGTACAGTAGGAAATACTAAATTATTCTGCCATTGTCATCGTATCGAAATGGTTATAAATTCTAATTCTCGATTTTCATGCTATCTCATACATGAACTAAATTTCTCTTGTAGTTCAGGAGGAAATGAAATTTAAAATGTTTTGAGTTCAGGATAGAACTCATACCTCTTGTACCCTGTGCTTGCACTTCCATAATTGTGTCTGTAACTGCTTTGTGTGCTGGAGCAGAATGGTGAAGATTGAAATTCAGTTTATTGTTATTTACTGAGTTTGATCTCATTTTCAGTGATGGTGCTGCTGCTCTGGTCTTAGTGAGTGGAGAGAAGGCTCTTGAGCTTGGTCTACAAGTGATTGCAAAGATTGCAGGATATGCTGATGCTGCTAAGGTAATGTGCATACATATCTGGAGATCTCAGCAAGTACTTAAGTTTGGTTGGTTCTACCTTGAACATGAAAACATGAAGGAATCAGAGGATGAAATTTTCTTTACTTTCATTTCTACTTCAAATATAACTAATAGTTGAGTTTACGATTTTAATGTTGACTGGAACACACTGTGCAGGCACCTGAATTATTTACAACTGCCCCAGCTCTCGCAATTCCGAAAGCTATATCAAACGCTGGTCTAGAAGCTTCTCATATTGATTTCTATGAAATCAACGAGGCTTTCGCGGTATGCCCCTTCAACCGCAGTCCTTTTAAAGCAGCAAGCAATTAGTTTGTTAATTACGAGTTAGTTATATTGAACACATGGAACATGCAGGTTGTGGCTCTTGCAAACCAAAAGCTGCTGGGACTTGATCCAGTGAGTTCTACAGCTTCAATCCATTCCCCCACCCCTCCCAACCACCACCTCACACACAAGCACCTGCTTGTGCACATGAAATTCTGCTCATCTATTTACTTTTATAATGATTAGACCTCATTATGTTCTTATATTCCTGGTATCAATTTGCAGGAGAAAGTCAATGTACACGGAGGAGCTGTATCCCTGGGGCATCCTCTTGGTTGCAGTGGAGCACGTATCTTGGTCTCACTTTTGGGGGTATGTTCTGAAATCCACTGGAATGCAAATGTGATGTTACTTAAACTAAATGCTTGGTCATGGGGAGATCAACTCCCAAATGTGGCAATAATTAGGGAATGGAAATGTATAGTTCTGTCTGAATTCACTTGGAACTTAGGATTTGATACTTTGATTTGATGATTCATTTTCCTTGGTACCGATTCGTATGCATTTCTTCCATTAACGATCCAATTGTGTGGTAGGTATTGAAGCAGAAGAATGGGAAATATGGAGTTGGTGGTGTTTGCAATGGAGGAGGAGGTGCTTCTGCGCTTGTTGTACAGCTCGTGTAACCTTCTTCAGTTTAGGTAAGCATCAAGTTAATGAAGTCCTTTTAAGGAATACGTCATGCATGCAGTGCTCATGGTTCCATTGTATCATGTCGTAGCGTGTTGCATGCTAAAGGGAAAGGGATGTGGAGCTGTACTAACGCATTTTGTCCCCCAATTAACAGAGATACTGAACTAGAAACGTGCCATCTTGGTTGATAAAAAGTGAACCTGGCTAGCGCATTTGAGTGCATATGTGGAAACTAAATGTCAATTAATAAACATGTCTCGTTTCTCACAGCTTAAGCTTGTAGATTAGATGCTGTATTTGGGCTGTTATATTCATTTCAAATGTATGTCTAACTGATAATCTGTCTCTGTTGCAGCTATTTTCGAGAGAGTGGACCATACATCTGAAGTAGATTATCACTGTTGGCAGCTACATTCACGAGAATAGACCTCATCGCGAGTGGATTATCAGCACCATCTTCAAATTTAGATTGTTGCACAATTTTCTATTTATTATCTGTCCATTTTATCTTCTCTTTTTCTTTCTTCCTTCCTTCCTTCCTTCCTTTTTTCTTTCTTTCTTTTTCTTTTTTCTTCCAAACCAATAAATGAAAATGTATTGCTATTGTGATAGTAGAAGTGACTAATTATTTCAATCTTTGTTTCTCTCTCTAGCGCGTGCATGTGTTCACATCGACAACACTAAACAGAATCGTGTTCTTTCTTTATTATTCTTCATTAAGTTGTGTTCTTTCCTAAATGCTCTTTTTTGGGTTGTTTCTGTTTTTGTTTATTTCTCTTTGAGGGTAAGGAACATGTGTGATACGGTTATTTTCTCTACTACTATGTAGCTTTGCTTTTATTGCTTTTTCTTATGGCTTCTCGTTCAATTTTGTCGAATTCATTGGATCCTTTTCCGCATTAGAGAATTCCCTCCCTTCGGCCTTCTTCCACTTTGCTCCGAAGAGTAACTAAGGTCATTTAGTCACGTTTTCCTGTTCCAATTGAACACTTTCATTTTTTATTATCTTCAAAAAGTCCAATGAAGGTCTTGTACGAGTTGTATCAGATCTTTTTTATCGGAAAATCTTGGGGTCATGATTGTCCATCCCTAGGTTGGCCACTCTACTCGACAATACATGTGTCCGAATCTCAATAGCACTAAACTATCATTATTCATTGACATCCAAGTGTTGTGACCACGAAGGTGTGTATTGCATTAAGATAAAGAGACCACAAGACTGCAAGGATGTTCAGAAGGGGAATTTAGGCAAATTGCGATAGGGGACAAAAACGAATTTTAGGACTATCTTGTCCATTTTTTGTGAGCATTTTGTCCTATATTTTCATATACCGTGTGGCAAATTCGTTAGTACCAACAAACAATTTTATAACAAACATAATTACTAACGAATTGGACAAAAACATGAGCTCTACCATAATATAGCAATTTGACTAAGTCGAGTTGTATGAATAAAAAGTTCAATTTGACCAAGTAGAGAATACTTGAACTAAACATAAATTTTTTTTGCCTTTAACTAATTCAACCTCGATCGATCTAAATCGATTTATGTAAATGTTTATACATCTAAATTAAGCTATTTTTATGTCAAAACAATAAAATTGAGCTCGTTTGGTGCTCCTCGATGTTCTATTAGTCTGGTTCGGTTTTGTTAAAAATTAATTTTTAGTAAATTTTAATAAAAATTATGAATCTGAAAATAAATTTAGAAAAAAAAAACAAATTTTAGAAAGAATGAGGTGAGGCAAAATTTGTTGAAAACTATCTAGGATAAATCCTAAATTGAAAATTCTCCACTGCTCACTCACAATCCATACTTTCTTTGTTCTTTCAGCAAGAATTATGATAGCTAGTAGCAATTTCATATCCTGCAATTTCTCCTTTCTGAGAATTTCAAACAAATCTTGTTCAAGAAGGATAACCCCATTATCATCATCATTTGTTAAACCGTATGATTTTCGAGGAGTCTCCAAATTTTCAGCTTTTTTGAACAATTACGAGGAGAAGAAGAAGAAGGGTCTTCTCCAAATATGTCAGAATGCATTCTACGTAAGGACTACTACACAGGACCCTGTACCTGTTCCTTTGAAGGAAAATGGTGGTCGGAGTGGTGGTAGTGGCGGGGATGGTGGTGGTGATGGTGGTGGAGAAGAGAGGGACTGGACGTCGTCGTTTTTACTTTTTGCTTTCTGGGCTGGACTGATGTACTACGTTTTCTTCCTCACACCCAACCAGACTCCGGTATGTATTATTCTCCTCTTACCGTAATTCTTGAAATCTGTTCTTTATTTTACCCCTACTTTTCAGTATTTTAATGCCAAATTCCTTATATGTTCTGATTTTATTTTATGTTTTTTATTCCACGAATCTTCTTGTGTAAATTATGTTCTAGATACTCTAGCTACTTGTTCCCATTGCTGTAACTTTGTGAAAAAATGGAAATGCCAACCTCAAAAGGAGGGGAAAAGAAACTATATATACACTATACTATATTGAATCGCATCCCTAAACCCAAATCACAGTGTTTAGGCATTGTCACGTCCATAAGAATTCCTAGTTACTGAATCATTTTCCACAATAATTATTTGTGGGGATTGACAATATCAAAATCCGGTGGGATGACAGTGGTTGCATGACAATTTTTTGCTCTATGGTCTGATGATTTGGGGGTACTACGACATGCCTAGTTTATGAGCCTTTGAACTTTAAGCCAAATTTCTGTATTTAACGAGCCCAAGTGCCCGAGCATTGTACTTGCTTCCACATGAAAATGAGGATTCGGTGGTTCCTGAGTGGACATCTTATTCATTTTTTGCATGTTAGCTACCATGTATTGGATAGTATAATGAACATTTTAGCTTCTCATTCTTCTTTCCACCCGAAGAAGGGAAAGTTTCCCACATTTCATCCTTTATATTCCATTCTTTCATCTTCGATTCTCACCAGGGAGAAAGGGTTAAGATTGCCATGAAAAGAGCCGTATGCCCATGCTGAATATACTTAATAATTAGACTACAGTTTTCTTCGATTCTCACCAGGGAGAAAGGGTTAAGATTGCCATGAAAAGAGCCATATGCCCATGCTGAATATACTTAATAATTAGACTACAGTTTTCTTATTAAGTACCTCTCTGATTTAATTTTCGTCATTTTGGTTTTCTCACTTTACAATGCTCTGATTTTGAACCTCTGTAGTCATTGGACATGTATTTCTTGGAAAAACTCCTCAATTTGAAAGGAGACGATGGCTTCCAAATGAATGAAGTGATTGTGGCTCTATGGTACATCATGGGCTTATGGCCTTTAGTATACAGTATGCTGCTTCTTCCAACTGGTAGAAGGTAACTTGCTTCTATTCCTTCATTCTTTTCACTAGAACTACAAAAAGGTATTGCCTAATTGGAGAAATGAGTTCAGAATAGTGGAATCATTCCATTGCGTCCAATTTTCTTTGATCACGTGCAATGTGGGTTTTCAACGTGGTTCGTGGTTTGCAGCATAGTCGGACATGGGATTCATATCATACAAAAGCTGTGATGAGAACTTGGGAAAATGTATTCTTTCCAAATTTTCAACAAATCTCTAGGAAGTTTTTCTGAACTTAGATTTCTTCTTTTTGCAGTTTAAAGGGAAAAATTCCTGTTTGGCCATTTCTTATACTTTCATGCTTTGGTGGCGCTTATGTGCTTATTCCCTATTTTGTTCTCTGGAGACCACCGGCTCCACCTGTCGAAGAAACTGAGCTGAGAAGATGGCCTCTAAATTTTCTGGAATCAAAATTAACTGCAGCGGTAGGGTGTATATATGAATGCGTTTTCCTTTATATGTTTGGGAAATGTAAACTAACAAATTACACATTAGATTACAATGGCTGCAGGGCTAGCTATAATCATTTATGCTGGTTTATCTGGCGTTGATGCGTGGAAGGAATATTTACAGTACTTCAGAGGAAGCAAATTTGTGAGTATTTCTATTCTTGGTAGATGTTATGAATATAAAAAGAACTGATGACAATAAACCCCCCACCACCCCCACCTTTAAAAGAGAATGAAGAAGAGAGCTAGGAGATAAGCTTATGGAGATTCTTTTGATTTCAGATACATCTCACCTCTATCGATTTTAGCCTACTATCAGCATTCGCTCCTTTCTGGGTCTACAATGACATGACTGCTCGAAAATGGTGAGATTCGAGTCACCAGTTTTTTCTTTATTGAATAGAATTATACATAGATAAAAGTTAATAGAATGATGTTATCTTGTAGGGAAGGAAAAGGCTATTGGCTTCTTCCCTTGTCACTGATTCCATTCTTGGGTCCTTCTCTCTATCTTCTCCTACGGCCATCGCTATCAGCAGCTCCAGTTTCACGAAGCCCAACAGTATTAGATGAGAAATGATTTAAAGAGTGCACGTCCTGAATCACTTCTACACACACAAAGAAATACATGCAATACAATTTGCACCTGTTAAAAGATCTGATCTAGTTATTCAAGAGGGGCAAACAAGGGAAGGTGAAGCTTAAGGTTCACCAGAGTATAATTGTCAACTTAAAAATGGCATGTCTTGTGTTGTTTTATATTCAAATGATTTCACTCTTTAACAAGTTTCTTTTCTGTTTTTGGTGAGTTCACAGCTCATAATCAGTCAAGGCAACATTCATACATGTATCATAATAGAATGGCCAAATATCAAAGAGGCCTTCCTAGTTCTGAAAGTTTTAACTTTTTCCCTTGAAGCAAATAAATTTAGCAAGCAAAGCAATAGAACCATCTGTTAAATTAACATATACATGCATAAAGGTATTAATGTGAAATTTGTTAGGGTTACTCCATTTGTACTTAATGGATTACCCTCTCTCACCATTATGGACTCGCGTGTGTTTAAAAATTCTAACAATGTGATCCCCATCTCCATTGTGAGTGGTAGATAGAAGATTCGATAAAAAGATTCGGTGGCATGATCCAATTTTTTATTGCCTCCTAATAAATCATCACATATTCAATTGTAGGATGCTGGGACTACTCAACCATTAAAAATTCATTATTTTTTTATTGCCTCCTAATAAATAATCACATATTCAATTGTAGGATGCCGGGACTACTCAGCCATTAAAAATTCATTATCGACGTTTTTATATTAGCATCTTGGAAAGCTAGGAGGTAGGAGCGACAAATCCTGCAAAAATTGACATACTGCATGCTCGTCTTACAAATTACAATCAACAGCACAACATGTCAGCAGTCAACGCATGCATAAATAAAACGAGCCACTAAAATTCAATGAACGCTTAGATAACTTGAACCAAAAAATACTCTCTGAATTAAATGAAGAAAAACAGAAGCACGCCCGAGAAAGATCCAAAGAACCAGCAAGTGGAGTTGGTTTGTCACTGATACAGTATCCTAGTAATATCCACCAGATTTAAGATTACATTATTCGAGATAAAAGATCCATGTCATTAAACTGAAAATTTGGTGATCATTTCTGGGAAACAGGAAAGAAATCGCACAATAGCCAAATAGCACATAGAACTTTAACCCCTCAAAAAACTTGGCATTTGTCAGAAACAGCAAGAGATACAGTGGCCAAACATTTTCCCTTTTGATGTTAAATCACAGCAAAAATGAAGCATGTAAAGTAAGAAAATGCATCACTCATACAACTCCTGGAGCTCATTCTTGAACCTGTTCTTCAATTGCTCCCTTTTTAATTTGAGAGCTTCAGTAACCAATCCAGATTCTGGAGTCCACAGTTCTGGCAACAGCTTGATCTTTGCGGGCATTTCAAATTTATCCAGTTTCGCAGCTTTTGCTTCCTGCAGATTGCCAGCTTATGAAATAAAAGACTGCAGTCACTTATTGTCTTCCTACTTCCTCGACATTGTTTTACTTCACTTTCACCATATGAGAGATAATAAAAACACAAAAAGGAATTGCGAAGGATAGAAATTTATATCATGAATCAACTATTTTTCACCTGATTCTAAACATTATGGGAGCGTATCAAATATACTGATTTCACTGTTTCGTATGAACAACTTTAACACTGAACCTGTCTATAATAATAGGAAAGGGATAAACCTTGGAAAGTGACTGTTGAACTTCCTTAATAGCTTCCGGTTTATCACACAATTCAGAAAAATCTCTGTACTTGATTCCTGCTTCTTGGGCCCATCGCTCGAGGACCTGGTGTGAAGGGACAACCAGGCCTACACAGAAGTTGTGGAAGGGGTCTGCATATATCATTATGTTTTCTACATAATTGTTGGACATAAGTGCAGCCTCAACCTGTAATTAAGCATCAATTCATTAAGCGATCTCAAATTTATTCATGAATATTTATCTTAATTGAGAAATATATGTTTACTATCTCTACACTTAAGAACTAAGAACCTGTCAGAGGGGGTATAATTGAGACATGTCCAATCAAGGTAGATAAATGAAAAGTTGCATAGAATAAAAACCTTTCCAAGTGAGATGTACTCCCCATGTTGAAGCTTCACAATGTCTTTCTTCCTATCAATGATCTCAAGGCACCCATCAGGATGAAACCTTCCAATATCTCCAGCGTAGAACCAATGCATGCCACTCTCATCAACCTATATTGCGGATGTAGCAGTAGCAATAAGCTGCAATGTCAAGTTTCCATATCATTAGCATGAACAGGCTCGTACCTTGTACACCTCTTTTGTTTTGGATTCATTATTGAAGTAACCAGCAGTGACACTAAACCCGCCAACAAGAACCTCTCCTCGAGGCATTGGCTTGTCAGTTATAGTGTACCCACCTTCTTCCCATGAAATAAGCTGCAACAGTGAAATCAAGACTTCAAAATAAAAAAGCAGGCAATCAAGAAATCAAGAGCCAACCATATTACAATTTCTGAAGAGACTAGAGTTGATCTGTTATTTTTTTCTTATGCAGATTGACATAGATTTTTGTATCTAAGGATCTGAAATGATAACTCAACTTGTAATCCACGTCCTTTGTTTTGTATGATGTACTCTAGTCACATTTAGGATGTGAAGATGATACATATGTGCTGAATTTCTCATTGAAACATTTAAAAAAAAAAAATAGTTCTCTTGAAATTCCACCATGTCATCTGTAATCAACCTCGGGGTACTGTACATCTTGGAAGTAATCTAGTGACTAGGGATTAAAAAGCAAATAGTTGTGCAGAGGCCGAGTTTAGAACAGTTGCTCATGGTGTTTTTGAACAGTTGTGTGATTAAATTGCTGCTAAAACCTTTGCCTGCTTCCATGAAGTTGTATTCTGACAAAACAAACCTTCCACTAATACAGTATACAGCATGATGGAACAAAATTTGTTAACGTAGGACATCACTTTAACAAGGAGAACTTAAATAAAGGTGTAATATATATGCCATTTGTTTCTATTGTCAATCAATCGGCAGCAATTCTCACAAGGGTCTTTCTATACGGTCCTCTGAAAAATCGACAGGCAAGCTGGAAATAATCTACATCTTTGAACCGGCTCAAGGGAGAACGTGAAATAATCCAAATTATTAAATTATTAAATTTTGTAGATAGTGTCTATTTCTGTTACAACAGCTTGAATTTTTATTTGAATGGATTTTAAGTTCTGCAAATCACTTTTCAATTTCTATTGATTTCATTTGTATACTTATAAATGTCTTTCCTCATAAATGGAAAACATACGTGATTTACTCTCTCTACGTGATTGCAGTTCGATGACATATCACAAGGTGCAAACAAAATCCATTTCAACGCTTCCAAGTATTATATATTCAGGCGAACCTAATAATTTCTTGACAAGAGGAAGTATCATACCTTGATATAGCTACAAGGAAGAGGAGGACCAACACGCCCGACAGATGTGTCATCTGACTCAGAGAAAGCAGCACCAGCACATGTTTCTGTCAGGCCATATCCTTGACCAATAGGGGCCCTGCAGAACATGTGTAGATACACAAATGTAAAAGCCATTTTATAAATTCATAGATGAACAATATCCTAGACTGAGAAAGTGCAGACTATGATACACGCTCTAATCACTGTAATTTCATAAAAATTTACCCCATACAGATGTTGATAAATCTTTGTGTATCTCCAGATAAAGGAGCTCCACCACAAAGCATGAATCGAATTTCTCCTCCAAGAATAGACCGTATCTTTTTAAAAACAATTATATCCCACAATAATGTCTCTAATCCCCATGCCCCAAACCAGCTCCCTCCAATAGCTGCCAGTCGCCGAGAATAGGCGATGTTGAAAAGCTTCTTAGCAAAACCTCCTTTCTCATCAACCTGACAGAAAAATGTAAAATACGATAATACAGATACCAAACAATATATTTTGTAATATCAATAAGGCAAATTTTTGAATAGCCACTAGGAACCTTCTTCAAAACTCCATCTCGAACACGGTCTAGAATAGCTGGAACAGCTGCCATTAGAGTAGGTTTTAATGCAGAAGCATCTCCCTTAGTTCCTTTTTTTATTTTATTGGATGTGTCTGTTAACGTCAATGCTGACCCATATCCAATTGCGGCACCAGCAGTTAACATCACGGTCTGGAGAATCATCATACACATTAAAACTTAAAGCATCTTCATCACTGACCATGAAAAAGATTCCATTTAATTTTACCTCAGCAGCCAATTCAAATACATGAGCTAGAGGCATGTACGCCAAATAAACATCCCTGCTTCCCATTCGAGGGATCACTGTCATAACTGCAGCTGCAGTGGCCACAATGTTGCCATGAGTTATCGTAACACCCTACAAAAGCAAGCAGTGAAATATGTAAAGTTAGAGAGAAGCCCATTCAGGAGAGTATCACAGAGTTGAAGTGAGATGACCTAAAAGTAATAGGAAACTGTAATATACTGTCCTAAAGCTTGATCAATGCAATCCATCAATTTCAACTCAATATTACTTTTCTGAAAAACCATAAAACCTTCTAAATTTTCAATGTCATAAAGGTAACTCCTTCTAAAGGAAATATACTAAAGCATATGCTTCAACGTCCTTATTGTAATGAATGAAAAAAGGTAATCTGATATATAAAAATATTGTCTTATTTTAGGTTCTATATATGTAAATTATGATATTTTTCTGCACTTTGAAGCTGGATGACATTTCAGTTGGCAACCTGAATTCGTAATAGGTGACTCTATCAATAACCAAGATCCAACAGGCATACCTCAAGATTTCCACCAAAGATGGGATTCTACCTAAGCATGCAGCATGCAATAGATGACATTCAATGTGTATGTCTATGCACGAAATGAGAAGCCCAGTCAAACCTTTGGAAGGCCTGTGCTGCCACTTGTATACATGATGACAGCAATATCTGTCTTGATTGGAAGCCTAGGTTGAACAGAACTATCTCTACCAAGTTTTTCCACTTCTGAAAAAGAGGAAATTCTCCAATTGTCGATATCTTGGTTAACACTGGAACCACTCGAAGTTTCTTCATCATCAAAATATATGACACTTCTAATAGTTTTCAGGCTTGAACTTATAGCAGCCAACTTCTTCAATTGCTTAGATTCACAAATCAGGGTTGGCACTTGAGTCTGTCAAATATTTGAGACAAAAAGTTGTATTCAATATCAAAGTCGTTATGGCCTACACCATTTTTTTTTTTTGAAAAAACAGGCATAGTAGACAAATATATTTAAAAATGGAAAACAAAAGAAAGTTTAAGATATTTCACAAATAAATAAATAAAGTTTTTTCCTTTGGTTTCATTTATTCACGATGTTCACCTCATTTAGCGAGTGTATTAGGGCATCATCTCCTAAAGAAGCATATATGGTGACAACAGTGATATTTTGACGGAAGCAGCCCTGTAATCAAGGAGCAAGTAAAAGCAACGTCATTCATTTGAAACAACTAAAACTGAAAGGATGAGAAGTTGGGTAATCCAAACGAATAGTTTCAAGGTCACCTGGAATGCAATCAACCATTCTGGCCGAGTATTGGCAAAAATGGCAGCACGGGTATCCACATCATGACCTAGTTTAACAATACCAGAAGCAAAGTTGCATGCACGATCAAATACTTCTCCGTAAGTTTCCCACTGGTACTCACCCAAGTGAAGCTTTTCAAATTTCCTCCCATCGTTAGCTGTAACGAACTCCTTACTAGTTACTTTTCTCGTCCCAATACACCTTTCCTGTGAATGTTTCTTACAAGACTGCTCAAATAAAGCAGCCATAGTTGTGGCGCCTTCCCAAGGAACCTCAACTAATTTTACTGATCTAGCATTGCGCATTGCCAAACCAGCCTCACCACCAACTTGAACTGGAACTCCTCTCTGTTTTGATTTTCTTTTTCCCATTAATATGGAAAGAAGTGTGGGTATAAATATGGCAATAGTAACCGCACAAACTATCCCATATGATCCATAATCTTTGAGAATTGAAAAGGAATTACTATCTCCCAGATTCTCATTCATGTTCGTGCTCAAAGTACTTCTCTCAGAGTCACCCATCATATATTTGGTATACAACTATATTTTGATAACCAATGTTCCTCTGCAGAGAATGTTTATAAGATACCTAATACACAAAACAAGACCTGGTGACATGAAGAAGGAACAAAATGCAGGCAACAACAGAAAGTAAAAGAGTCTTGTATCATATGACACTTAAATTACCTGCTAAAACAGTAATGTATCATATGACACCTAAATTACCTGCTATCTATTTACGCTCAAGAAAAAACAACAAAACATATCGTGAAACAGAATTAGTATCTCAAACGACCCTAAATATTAAATACAATGTGCATACCTGCACACAGCTTCATGACTCATGAGCATTAAAATTATTTCTGAAGGCCCAAAAAACCATACGGATTGTATAGGCTAGTGAAAAACACGAACTTTACAATGACCTAGATTTAAAAGGCCACGTTGTCATAGAAATCCATAAATCTTACTGCGTATTTCTAATGCTGATTACAAGCATCGCAACAATCTCTATAAATTTAAAGGCCAATCAACTATTTTCTTAATATTATAAGTCATAACAGTGTCCAGTCACACACTTGTGTGGTATATCTGTGTGTCTCACTTTTCTACCAGCAAAAAGTTTCCAAGAAAATTTGCAACCTCGATCACTATAAAATTGTAAACAAATTACTATCAATAACAGAGGCACATCCAAAATTGCAAAGAATACATAACAAACAGACAATAACAGTGCAGCTTTGTTACGAATCAAACACAATTTCCTCCAAAAAAAAAAAGAGCTTAAGTTCATCGCTCCACAAACAGTTTAAAAACAATCAGCGGCTTTACATCCATACCCATTTACGCAAAGTCAAATCAATTGTTTAACAAACATAAATCGATTCATTACAGAAAAATGACATAGTATGGGCATGATTTATTATAATGAATATTAAAAAAGTTGATGAAAGAAACATCAATTTACCAGAATTTCAGTGACAAAATCTTGAAGAATTAGATATTATTGCAGACGCAGTACCTTTTTTAGAAACAAAGCAAAATGTCGGTTTAAAGTTTCTGTTCCCTTTGATTCTCGGCTTCAGTTTGATCACAAGCTATGATGGGAAGTTGATGAGAATATTGCCTTCGCTATGACATATATATACACGCGTCTCTATGTAAACCAAAAATTACAGTTTTTGCAATTTCATCCTCAAAATATCTCAATTAATTACTCAACTTTAATTTGTGTACAATGTGTCAAATTTCAATTTATCCCTTGTTTGACAACCATTAAAAAGAATTTTTTGAGAGAAATAAATTTTAAAATAGTAATTTTTTTTTGGGAAAATATGTGGTTAAAATAGGAAATTTTTTTGAATTTACGTATAAAATACTTTATTGTAAGAAGAACCATACTACATTTACATCCTTGGTACACATCCCTCTCACATGTGTGTGGGGGCCCGCAATGTGGGGCTCATTATGGACCCCACACACATGTGAGAGGGATGTGTACAAAGATGTGTACCAATAATGTACACTTGGCTTTCCCTTGTAAGAATGAGTGTTTGAAAATAAGTTTGAAAAAAAAAAAAAGAATTTTGTTTAAATAGTTAACAACATGTTCAAATCAATGTCACATTCCGTCTCCAATTATCCTCTTGATAAAAAATTACCTGGTCGACAACAATAAGTCCTGTTTGATTTGGCTAAAATCAATTTTTTTAGTAAATTTTGATTAAAAAAATTATAAAATTTGTGGATTGCATAAAATTTATGGTTGAAATAAATTTGGAGATAAATGAGTTTTAAAAAAAAGTAGGATCAAACATAGACTAAGATTCCTTATAATTGTTACTTGACATCTTAACATAAAAAATAGTTAAATGAATGTTATGACTTCTTTAAATTAAGTCCTTGTTTAACATCGATTTTAAAGAGTTTTTTTTTTTTTTTTAGGAAAAATAAGTTTTGAAATAGTGATTTTTTAGATAATATGTGATTAAAAAGTATGAATAAATTTTGAATCTGCGTCACTGCGTGTAAATTTTGAATCTGCGTGTAGTTAAAAATGAGTTTTGAAGAAAAAAATATTCTAAATTAATGAATGTCAAACAAAGCGTGCAAATAACTCTTTATAAACATATAGACAATTTCATTGATTTAGTTATGCTTAGCTCATTTGTCTAATAGATAATGTCATTTGTACCATGCATTGTAGCAGTATTGTTGACAATATTGTAAGTATCAAAAGAGTGTTGATTGAAAAGATAAATTATTTTTAAACTGTCCAATGACACATGTCACGATCGACGATGCTTTAAAAAAAAATTGTGCACCAAACATGATCGAAAAACTTTTTATCTATCGACAAATGTATGATTTTCATAGCTCTTGTATGTTTGACACGTATCCGTTTAGCTTTAAGAAAATAAGTTTTAATGGTTGTGTTGGTCCAATCTATACATTTTAAAAGTATCTAATATTTATAATCAATTTGAAAATAAGTATGTTACCGACATTTGTTTGAAAAGATAATAAAGAATAATATCTTCTGCTCTTTCTTAATTTTTCAATTTTTTAAGCATAATTATTATATTTAGATTGCATTTGATAGGACTTTTGCTTTTATTTTTTTATAGAAGAGTTTTTTTAAGAAAAAAAATTATTAATTTATGTTTGAAAACTAATTTATGGAAGAACTTTCTCTTTTGGAAAAAAACTTTTAGAGAAAGTCGCGTTAAGGCATTAATTTTTGGATCTCAAAAGTGATGTCAAACGAGGCCTTAATATCTCAACGTCCTTTAGCCTTCGTTTCTAGATAAATATGTTACCAAATCATGAAGTGGCTATAAGCTTTTGAAATCGAAGATAGAATAGAAATGTGAGTGTGCTCAATCATGTCATGATTATGTAGCATATTCACTTGAAAACATAAGACATGTTAGATCGATAATGGGAATACACAAATTTGCCGAATAATGTTTTATGTACATAATTATTTACATAATGATAATGTTTCAAAATGTAAGTAGAAGTTATTTGATTCATGAGATTTTGATCCATTTAAATCTCGTCATATCATCAGTTCATAAATTATTCTGTAAATGGTTATATACATGTAGCAGAATTCGAATAATTAACCTCCCCAATTAGGTTATTACATTGTCCATACAGAGTGAGCAACTCAAGAATCCCATAGCACTTTTCCAGAGGCATGTCTTCAATTTCTTATCAATGCACTTCATCCCTTTTCATCAAAATCACAGAAGCAGGCAGGTAGGCACACAATTCCATATATCTTTTTCAGAAGGCTTGTAAATTGCAATCAATGAACATATTCTGCTGAATAATTTTCTACAAGGAATGAACAGGAATTCAATTCTGCATCCCATCCCCTACAAGAAGACCCAATTTCCAATATACTGTAGTTATGTTGCAATTAACTGGTAATTGGCTTCCGAGTAATCTAACAGAAGTAGGCAACCCGAGCCCATGGCCTTATTCAGTAGGAGAAAAGGCGGTCGCGAGCACTTCAACGATCAAGTCAATTTATTTTATGCATTAGGGTGTGGGGCTGGGGCATACTAAAATATAAGCTACAATAAAAAATGGTCGGATTGAGAATGTAGAGAATAACATGAGAAAGCATTACTTTCAAATGGCACTAAGTATAAACTTTTATAGTAGAAGATGTGGAATATTGACCACTGGATGGAAAGACATGTGGCATCATCTTAATGGCCGAGACGCCTTGTTATAGACGTCATTCTATCAATCCTAGACTCATGCACATTTAATGTTTTAACTGTTTACAGTCCTATGGCCTAGATTATAAGGACTAGACTTGACATTTTAACTTAGTAGAGTGATTGTTACAGAAAGTGATCACGTCAATCAATCACATGAAGTTCTTGGTATGGAAGATCTCTGCACTGCCTCGCCATGTCCATGAGGGTTCGGCCTCGCCATGAAGGTTCAGCCCCTTCACAAGGGTTCGACCTCTTCATGGGGGCGGAATTACCACGTGGAGTGTGGATCTGGGTCCACTCTTTGTGTGGCTGCCTGCCGTGTGGTCATTTTTTAACCTCATTTGGGAGAGACACAACACTCTATAAAGTAGGATTTTATCAAAACAAACAAACGCAAAAGGAGAATGGAGATTGAATGTTCAAAATAGACAACTTGCATCCAACGTATGCTCTAACAAACTCGTTTCACATGCACTAAATTGCATAAAATTAGCTTGGAAACACGACCATGAATATCAAGAGACTGGTATATATAATAAGCAGAAGTGGAAAAAGAAAAAGTAAAATGGCTTTGGCTTTTAAGACAAAGTAGTCGAGAAATTGGAATGGAAGATTACTGCTCGCATTAACCAGTACTATTCGATCCACATCTCACAGTTTCTTACACCGCGTGATAGCATCCGTGAGGCAATTAACTCAATTAAATTCATAGTATCCATTAACAAGAGCAAAAACTTTAGAACTTTTTGGAGTGATTGCTCCATTGGTGATCAGTCCAAAAATGATGTAGGAAGTGCTGATCTCCTGCTGCTTTTTCAGTTCTTGGATTAACAATTACCTCCTGATTTCAGTTCTCTGTTCAGTCCTAATTGGCACCAATGCCACCCTTCAATATTCACCATCTTGCGGGGGCGTGTTAAGTGATATATATCCCACATCGATAAATGATATTGACACAAACCAATTAATAAAGATCTTGGACTACTCCTCTTAACAAGGTTGACTTTTGAAAGAATGGGGTAGTGTTTTAGTAATTCTAAGAAACAAACCCAAAAACCTAAATAACGACACAAATAACATTAATTAAAGAAAATAAGAAATAAATAAAATGTGCAACTAAAGAAAATACAAAGATTGGGGATATTTTGTCTCTAATAAGTAATACCTCGCCTCCTCTGTAGGAAGAGTGCACTAATTTTGGAGAATTTGCTTCTTTGCATATTTAATGTTCACGTGTATGATTTATCACGTCTTGCTTGTGCATTTGCTTTCTTTTTCTCTTGACATATGGGAAGAGTGCACTAAAGTTGGTGGTGAGAAGGTTTGAATTTGTGGTTTACTACACCTACTCAAAGATATTTCAACTTTGCAGGCTAGTTCCTTTTACAATCTTCCTCAAGGTCAACTAGCTTTTGTTGTAATGTTGTTCAATAATTAAATAACTAGTGTTGAATAATTAAATGAACAAAGAGGCTGAAATTTTGTTGCGTGGTTCATTTCACCATGCGGTCACATGGTGAAATGTGACTGCATGGTGAAATGTGATCGCGTAGAACGAAAATTCGACTGTTGGGGTCGGTTTTTCCTTCAATTTTTTGACCGTTTAGGTTTAATTTTGGTAGCTTTTCAGCATAGTTTTGACACCATTTCGTGATGAATATTGATAGCCTATATATATATGTGGTCTTGTTCATTAAAAAAATGTTGACGAAAAACATAAGATCGTTATTATTCCAAAGCAATTGGAATTATTCTTCTTCTTCATATTCAAATATCCCTTTTGTGCCCTCTTGTTGGGTAGAATTATATTGTGCTTAATTATAATTCTGCAATAAGGTTTGATAACTCCTACAAACCATTTACCGGAATCCTTAAGCATCTCAATCAATCCAGAGATGGGACAAATTTAGTTTGAGGATAGCGATCACGCGTTTAAGCCTTCCAATCTTATTACGGTATTTTGTTCGTGGTTCGTTGCAGACTTTGATGTATTCAAGATAAGTTCATCTTCTTCCTATGTTTATTTCCATTAATGAATTTGTT
>CAIGRO010131009.1:0-13930 GCA_903798355.1 Fraxinus baroniana
AGTCCTTTTTTCCTGGAGTAAAAACTGATTATACTTATCCTTTTACATGTGAAAATCAAACTGAAAAAAAACGTTTAGGAAAGTCAAAAGGTGACTGATCAGACGGCTAAAGCATTCTTATAAAGAAACAAAAGTTAATATCGAAAGTGACAAAAGCATTCTTTGTCTAGCACTTTTCTGCAAAAATACTTGTGAAAGCTGAAATTTAATGGCTGCCATTTTGTATAAATCTTTATGCTTTTTATCTTCTAAGAAGACCCCATCATTGACTAATCATCATTGGAATAGTTTCTTGTGAAGATCAGGAAAAAAAAATTTAAAAGAGTTACAAAATCTCCCCACAGAATCCAAGATATAATTGAAAACACGAACACAACAAATAAAAATTGAAGGTATTAGGGATTAAGTTTTAATCCCTTCTTACTAGATCAATAATAAATGAAAAATAAGTCGCTACTTTTGAAAAATTTACTTTAATAGAGAAGAAAGGCACAATGTTTCTTCACACGTCTCTCACAAACTCAATAATAGGCCATATAAAACCTATATACCATAGGAATATACTGCGACTTAATGCATGTACGAAATACCCAATATGCTCACACAATAAGATACATATACTCTGGAAAATATTAAGTCGTGGTGCCATTGATGAGGTAAATTTTACACTGATTAAACTTCATAGTCCAACAAAAAAGAGTTAAGATAAATTAAGAAGAAGAAAGTACCTTGACAACATCCTCAAACTCCTCAGATGGAGAAATTGGAGGGCTGTCTGTTTCTTCTGTCAAACAGCCATTCAGAGGCCCACTGCTATGAGACAGTCTTCCAGATGTTAGTGGTGATATTTCCTGCACTTTCCATAACAAAATTTAAATCCCATAAACATTTCACCATTTCTTGAGAATCCCTTTTGTAAACAAGAAAGATCATGCACCTATATTCGAGTTCATTGTATTGTACTGGACAACATTTGACACTAACTTTAGTTTATTTTTTTCTTTAATATTGTCTAATACTGTTGAGTCGAGCCTAGCACGAAGGACTTACCGATTGAGACATGATGCGTTCGAGGACTAGTTGAGAAGTTGTAGAAGAAGCGAAAGAGAACGTGTTTCCCGAAAGCTTGGCAGATTCCTCTTCTTCCCCGGAAATATTTTCCGGTATGGCAAGATGAGCATTGCTAGCCAATGCTGCATTTTTTGGTAGTGACATTAAAGGAGTTAAAGGAGATAAAGCCTTGGACACTTGCAAGGCTGAGGCACTCCATGATCTTGAGAGAAATTCCATGGGCACTCTTGGGCTTTCTGGTAGCTGAATTTGGCTGCCGGTGGAGTTCTTCTCGGCCCATAACAAGTCCATTGTGTTGTGCATATCAAAAATGTAAAGTGGTATGGTGCATTGATAGAACTGATAGGTTCAGTTCTTTTTATAGAGTGGCTTAGCACCTTGTGAACTCTTTGGTCAATAGATTCAAAAGGTTTGTGCTGCGGGTCAATAAGGTTTCTTTGATGATGTGGATAGCACATTTGGGCCTTGAAAGTGCAACTATCAAATTTTTTGTACGAGTTACTTCTCTTATTATTTCTTTTTATCAATCGATTAAAACGACTAGAAACCAAAATGCTAAAAAAAAGATGAGTTAAATTATGGGAAGTCGTAAAATCCCATGAGTGATTTGCCCAAGAATTTTGTGTCTTCTTTTTTGAGGAAAAGGATTTGATAATAATGATTTGCTAAATCTTACTTCTTTAACCACCATTCGATTTAACTACCAACCCTCAAAGCAAGGTTCAGTTTAAAATTTAAATCTCCTTTTTTGTCCATTTTCTATTTTCTTTTTTAGGCATATGTTCTTGACAATTAATCATTCACAAATCACAATCATGACCTGACCTATATATGAATCACACGTACACAAAATTTAGTGTTCATGAGTAAATTAGATCCACAAGCAGTACATTTTAGTCATCTTTATTTATTTATATTATCTCTTCAACATGTAGTTTTATGTGCAAACTAGTAACAAATGGATGACTGCAAAATTTGAAGGATTAATCAATGTGTACATGAGAGGGGCTTGGTGTACATGGTAGAACTCCTACCGAACACACACAAACAGGGGTGGGATGGGTATTTTTGGGGTGATTTTTTAATGAGACGGGTCCCATGTGTGAGAGGCCGCCTCTGTCAAGCCTGACAGAGGAGCTTAATACATGTGCACATAAATGTACATATAGTGGTCCACATAATGTGAGTTGGGTGCGGCCCACGATACTGTAGCATGATCTCCATCCCACTCACATTATGTTAACCCCTATGTACACATAGCATGGCTCAAATTTGAATTCATGAACTCCACACATTAAGCTCGACCAATCAACACCTAGACTGCCAGGAAAATTGACAAAGAATGGTACTGTTTCCACTTGTACATCCATGTCTCAAGAATGGGCAACATCACAACCCGACCAACTCTGTTTTGACCCCAAAAAATTTTCCAAACAAACACTGGAAATCTCTGGACCAATTCCCAACTTCTGTATTCAAGGCGTGCCTGAAGACGTCATCATACACACCCCACCCAAGTCCTTTAGATTCTGCCTCTCGAAACTCAAAGTTTCTTCCCCAAATTAGCTGAAGAAAGCTTTTGGCATTACAGAAGAATAGAAAGGATTGGTTTTTTCTCTAGTCTTTTACCTGCGAGAAGAGAATATAACTTGTGATCAGCATAAAGAGACAGCTTTATTCCCTTTTGCTTCATAATCTTAAATCATCAACTTGTCATCTCCTTTTCAGTTGTTTTTGCATTCAAATTCACTTTCTTCATTACTATTTCAAAACATTCCGTCTTTTTCTGCCTTCAATTTTTTCCATATACAAAAAGAATGCCATTCCATATACAAAAAGAAGAATCTACTTCAACCGATAAAACAAGGGAATGAAATACCGTTTGCAGACATTTAGGAATATTTAGCATTTTCATACTGAAATTAAACAACTACGACTTTAGTTCCTGTTGCTAATACCCTTAACAATCTGTAACACGAGATTCATTAACACAGTAACACTCGTATTTGTAAAATATGAGAGATGGAGGCACTTAACCTTCAGAGACGCTAGCTGAAATCCTCTTGATTCATTTCTTTTTTTTGGACCAATAAATTCTATATAAAAATTATATTTTGTAACACGGCCTAAACTCTAGCATAGTGGCATTTTCGTTAAATTTGCACTTCGATCTTAAGCACTCGTTCTGAAGCATTATCTGGATAACCCCCACTTGTCAAATATATATATCTTGCTATCAATTTCAAATTTCAACTGATAACCATGAATAATTTTAAGGCACAAAAACCTTGCAATGTGATATTTGGGAATTTGATACCTCATTCTGAAATTTCGGTCCTCCTTACTTTTCCTGGGATTCCCATATTATTGCTTGTAGTTAGTTTTACTTTTTTCATTCTGAATTTCAGAATAATTTCAATAACAACTAGAATATAAAAGCCACTGGGAACGGGTTTATGAACTGTTGAAGCTGGATAGAGATTTTTTAGAAAAAAAAACAAAAAATTGTATGCATAACACGTGCAAATCAACAGGTAAACAGAAGCATGGAAGAAAACATCTCCATACTTGGATTTCTTGGAAAAAACAAGTGTCAAAAAAGACCGNCAGAAAATTCCACAAAGCACAGAAATGAACAGATAGAAATGGCTTCTTGGTCTGCAGAAAATGCCACTGAAGCTTTTCTCCGAACCCTTAAAATGGTATATAAATTCGTCATTTATTTAAAATCTTGAACTTTTATACGAGATGATTGAATAGCTATCTTTGTTTATTCTTATAAGAGTTTTGGTCAACATTTGTAGGGCAAGAGAAAGAAGGAGCCCAACACACAGGGGCGGAGCTACATGGAGTCCAGTGCAGGCCAATGCCCGCACTGGACTTTGGGCAAAAGTCAGGAAGCTCCCGTGTCTGTGTGCCTGCACTGGTCCAAGAGGAGGAGGAGGAGGAGGAGGAGGAGAGGAGGAGGAGGAGAAAAGGGAAGAAAGAAGGGAGAAAAGTGGCCTGCTGGAGCTGATAGATCTCTTCCTCTCTACAAACACTCCCAAACACAATAGCCTTCAACAAAATCGCCTCTACCAAAATCCAAAATCTCTGCCCGAAGTGACAGGGCTTTCGCTGTGTATTCCCAAAATGAAGAGTTCGAGGGAGGATATTGGTTATAGTGGCTTAAGCTCGAAATTCGGTTGTAGTTAATTAGCTTCCTCTTTGGCAACTAATATTGGATCAAATTTGAGGACTGAACAACAATCAAAGGAGCAGCAAACTGCAAGGAAGCAAAGGAGATGCTGGTCGCCTGAATTGCATCGCAGATTTGTCGATGCCCTGCAACAACTTGGAGGTCCACAAGGTTACGACTTAAACTACTTGTGTGTTAAATACTTGTAGCAATTTTGATTGGAAATTGGATTGAAATTATATTTTTATCGGAAAGTGCGTAATTAGGATCAGATTTGATAATGTAAGTTGATGCAAAGCAAAATTCAATCGTGGAAGGAGAAAGTAAGGAGTATATCGAGCGAAGTGTGTCCTTGTGCAGTTTGCTTCTTTTCATTGATCTTGTTATGTGTTAGCACGGCATAGTATTCCTAATTGTTTACTACAAATTCGTGCTCTCCTTTGCAAAAATATGGATTGTCTGAGAGGAGGGATAAGCGTTGGTTCACTCAGGGCTTATTCAATGAGTTATTGTTTCACCACATGTTTGTAGGGAGGAATGAATTAGTACTGAACTGTAACAAGGAAGAAAAAAAAGTTAAAATCTTGTTTATTATATTTTCTAGTCGAATTTAGTGTTATGTACCCCCTAAATCCATCTTCTCCTCCCTGAAATTGCCTCCCCAAAATCGATTTCCCCAATTTTTTTCAAGTTAGCAACATCCCCAAAATTGTGCCCGCACTGGACAAATTCTCTGGCTCCGCCCCTGCTCGAGTACTCGTTGCGTCCACACAATACATTAGCCTATTTTTCCAGACAATATACCGTCCTATCAGTTCTCACTTACAAAAGTAGATTTAACGTCCGTTTGGCAAGGCTTTTAAAAGCCAAAAACTGCTTCTGAGATTAAGAAGCTGTTTTTAAACATGTTCGGATAAATTTTTGAAAATGCTTTGTCAAGTTAGAAGTGTAAGCAAAAGCACAAGCCTTACGGAACGGGCCCTTAGATTCTCAATGTAATGATCTAAATGTATCCCGTTTCTCGGTTTTGTATGATATGTGAAGATCAACAAAGTTATCCCCTATTAAGGAGCTACAATCATCAAAGATCATAAACTGTAGATTGGTTCAAATGAATAGAAGATACATACATTTGAGGTGGGGGCGATTGGAATACTTCTTCTGCATAGCCTCGATCACGACAGAGGATATATCAATGTTTACAACATCCTCATATCCATCATCAACCATTTCCTCACTAAACGCTGCAAAATCAATGAAACCATTGAAATCATCTACAAACGAAGGTACATAATCAAAGTAAAAAGAGTGAAATACCGGAATTGCCACATCCGACAACGAGGGCGCGGTGGTGGTGGTGGATGTAGAGGCGGAGGAGAGGTGAAAGACAAAGGTAGTTTTGGTACCAATCAAAGGGACCAGGATCCTCTGTGTAGCGGTTGTCCCAGTACCATGGCTCACCATAGGCTTGAGTTTGAGAATTCCCAAGTGTCATCTTTCAACTCTTTACAGACAGAGATTCATTCCACTAATAATTTGTCTGTTTTGTAAGAATTTAGAAACCCTAATTCAATCCAAGATTATAGATCGATTTTTTTTATTGTACTTTGTTTGGATCTGTTGGTATTGTCGGATCATATGAGGTTCGTTAACAGATGTCTGCCAACTGCCTTACCAATCCAACTGTCTTATTACCAACCGTGAAAAATCGATATCTCAGTACATTTTAATAAAAAAAAATGAAATATATCATTAAAAAATTGATAAAAAATTATAAAATGTATAGTTAAAAATGAATTTTAAGAAATAAGGTCAAATGGGGGCTTAGTTTCAAAGTTCATCACTATCATCATTCATTACGAGTCTTTCACAAAATAGTTGTGTGAGCGTGACTTGTGTCACATCATAAAGTATTAAAGTATGAAAATCAAAATATGCGATTTTTCACTTTTTAATCTAAAAACGTTGTCATAAGGGTGTTACAAAGAGATTATGCGAAAGAGCAACTATGATATAATTGTTAACAATATATTTTTTGACAATTTGAAGATTGATATTGACGAAATATGATACAAAGGTAAAATCTAAAACTAAATTGAAGTCTAAGCGATCAAATTAAGATATTAAAGTTTAGTGATTCCAATTACAATTTCTTTGAAAGTTCAACGTACATAGATGAAACTTACTCTCAATGACAATTAGTACCACTTCTATTTATTGAAGTGTATTAATATTTTATGTTATCTATTATAGTATATTGCATACATTCATTTTAAATTTTAAACGTTCTTGTTTTCTCTATCCATCTTATAGACATTACATTATGTACTTTAACACTCGATGCATGTCTCACACACATTTAGATCGAGCCGTATCATATGGCTCACAAGAGTGCGGAATTCTTTTCCCATTTCCTAGGGTTCAAGAAATTGAATCTAGCAAAAACACGATTTTGAAGTAGAATCAACCACGTCGATCTAAATACTGTATCATTTCTCTATATTTTCTCTAGCATTTTCACATCATTGACTCCGGCCAAAATAATAGCACCATCTCTAATCGCACCATGAAAAAAATAACTATAAAAGCCAATAAATTCAAGAAATAACCCAAGCTAACAAGAAAATCTGACAATGCATACAGCAAAAAGCAAAACTGCTTTGGACGTCCCTTTGTTAGAAAAGTAACGCAAAAAGCCTCGACTCTTCAGACACAATTCAATTCACATTACAACAAATTAAACCGAAGAGCTCACTTCAACGCCAGAAAGTTGCCTTATTGCAAGCAACAGTAAGCATTCAAGCTATATTTTGACGGCTACCTGTTCGACCGAACTTTTCTTCACCACTCCTCTAGTGCACAACTCATTCAATAACTCCAAAGCCTCCTTTGCCAATCCTTCATAAGCAATGCCTTCGATCAGAATTGTGTATGTAGATTCAGTAGGTTTGCATCCCTTGGATACCATATAAGCCAAGAAATCAATGGCACGATATGTTTGACGAGCCTTGCAAAGCCCCAACATGATGGAATTATATGTGATAGCATTGGGCCTGACCCCACGTTGTTCGATATCATGAAAGAATTTGACAGCTTCATCAATCTTTCCTTCTCTACTGAGTCCTCTCACGAGTGATGAGTAGGTGATGATATCAGGTCGGAGCCCTTTCTCCCGCATTTCATCCAATAGCTGTATAGCACGTTCAGTTCTTCCCATCTTCGAGAGCCCATCAATCACTGTATTGTAGGTAATCAAAACAGGAGAACAGCCTTTGCTATTTAGCTGATCCAGTATCTCGACTGCAATATCAACCTTCCCTTCTTTACTTAAAGCTGTAAGCAATGTATTGTAGGTCACAATATCAGGGTAACACCCCCGGGATACCATTACCTCAAGATACTCAATCGCCCTATCCATCTTCTTTTCCTTGCAGAACCCATGAAGCAACGGATTGTAACTCAAGGAATTTGGTGTGCACCCATGTTTAGGCATCTTCTCCAAAATATCAATTGCTCGACCAAGTAGTCCTTTCCTACACAAGAAATTAATCAAGATGTTAAAGGTGACAACACTTGGTGAACACCCTTTTCTAAGCATCTCCGACAGTAGTTTCTCAGCATCCATCCACCTCCCCGTGCTACACATACTGCGCAAAATGATGTTATGCGTGATGACATTAGGTTGGCAACCGTAAGAAGCCATATTATTCAAGAACTTAATCGCATCATCCAATCTGCCTTCCTTACAAATCCCATTGATAAGAACATTATAAGTAACCACATCAGGCTTACAACCTTTAATCCTCATTTCATCCAAAAGCTTCATTGCTTGTCCCACTCCACTTTCCTTACAAGTGGCTTCAATCAAAATCGTGTAGGTTATCACATCGGGAATGCAGTCCTTTTGCAGCTGCCGATCAAGAACCTTCATAGCTTGTTTCAACTTCCCACTATCACATAAAGTGCGCAAAATTGTATTGTATGTGACCACATCAGGGGCAACGCTCATTCGGTCCAAAACTCTCAACGCACTATCAATCTCCCCCGACTTACAGTACCCACTAATCAACACATTATAAGTAATAACATCCGGAACAGCCCCAGATTCTTCAAGAATCTCCATAATCCTAGTAGCCCTCTTAGTCTTTCCAATCCGGCAAAACCCGCGAATTAAACTCGTGCACGGGATAATATCGGGAATGTCACCCCGGTAAACCATGTTCTCGAGATGCCTAAACCCTTCTTCCA
Organism: Fraxinus baroniana; assembly: GCA_903798355.1. Classification (NCBI taxonomy): domain Eukaryota; kingdom Viridiplantae; phylum Streptophyta; class Magnoliopsida; order Lamiales; family Oleaceae; genus Fraxinus; species Fraxinus baroniana. Next base: position 8,498 of record CAIGRO010131009.1, read on the forward strand.
ACTCCCCATTCCTTACCAGCCGACGAAGATAATTATTACTCTCAAATTCCTCGAAATTGTGATTCGAATTTCCCTGACCTTGTGGATTTTTCTCCATATTCGACAACCTTAACCTACCATTTGTACCATAAGTTTCAGTCTTCGAAACAGCTAACACACGATTTCGCCGTCTTTTCCTAGACCCGTCAATTTTCGTTTTCTCCGAAACGAAGTTTGTACAACAAATTTTAATTCTATGCTTATTCGAGCTCTGCTCACGAATAGGATGATGAAATGAGCAAAAACTTTCATGGGATTGCCTTGCAGACATCATTAATTCCATCTTAAACCAATTTAATCTCCAAAAAATATATATGCTCAGTGGTTCGCAATACTAACTATATATTTAAGAAAAAATAAATATACAGATAGATTAACTAAAAGAGAGCTTACTATTTGAGAGGTTTAAGGTTCAGACCCAAAAATGTTTTTTGCTCGTTTGTTCTGGCGCCGCCATGTTTCTTATCCTAAGCGATTGGATAATAGGAAATTTACGCTAAAATTTACAGTGAAGAGTGATTTCTTGCTGAAAAACTAGAAAAAGAGTGTCAACAATCATTAATATACTTAACCAGTGATATTTTTGTCAATTTCACTAAGTGGAAACTAGAACAACCCAAACATTAATGGAGGCCCGATAAGAGAATGAACCATGTAATATGTGCCGGTTTAGCAATTTCAATTTACTACCACAAGGTAACATTTAATAAATAAAATAACTAAACTTCGTTTTCATATGGAATAATTCTAAGTACAAATAAATTCTTCAGGGGTGTGTTTGATTGGCTTTATTTTGAATTGGAAAATTCAAATTCCTATTTTCGGGATGTTTGATTGACAATTTTTTTTTATGGAAAATATTTTTCAATTTTTGATTACGTGACTATATTTTCCTCAAAAATAAAGAAAATATTTTTTTTTTCAAAGAGGGGTGGTTTTTAATTTTAAGGCAATTCACTCTCTCTTTATCTCTTTCATCTACTCACCAATAAAAAATGGACGAGTATAATATTTTCTAAGTTGAAAACTAAATCAATCAAACACATTTAATTAATAATTTCTATACAAATAAGTTGTAGATAATGAATTACTAGAATTTATTTTCTTCTCATACAAATTTTATGCTCACAATCAATAAGCTATAGAGAGCAACAAATCTTATTATGAAGATCAAAAGAAAGATAAATTTTTGAAGTAATTTACGCATCTTGATCAATATCGTTCGAGTTTTAGAATTTACCTTTTTGTCTAGACATTTTCATGATTGTTTATCAATACTTGAGTTAAAGTACAAATTAGTCGAATAGAAAAAGAAAAATCCGACTTTGTACATGACTCAAGGACTAGAGGTACGAGGAGTTACAAGTGTAAGCATATATATAAAAATTTGTTAATAGTAAAACTTGGATGACCACTCAAACCAAAAGTACCATTTACTTTTATTGAATAATAGAGATGAATCTATACTAGGAGTAAGTTGTGTCGAAATGGGTTGAGCCGCTAGTGTCCGAAATGACCTACATTGCTAAAAAAATTGAATCGAACATGTTGCTCATATAAATAATTGCACCTAATTGGACCACGTGGCAAACGGTGAGGGCCCCACACCTTACACGACAACATGGGCGACCCTATTGCATGTTCGGGAAGAACGTGGACGACCTATGTTCGGGAAGGACCCCTTTCCATGGAACAAAGCCAGATCAATCCCCTTTGAGCAGAGGCCCCTATGCGAGCCGATCCAATGAAGCAAGTCGCGAGATCCCTAATAGATATTTTGGTGAAATGATTGACAAGACAATTCATTGTTAACGTCGTCCCTGCACACCTATGTGATCAAATCCCACTTGTAAGAACTAGGACTTGAAGATACGAAAAAGATCCTTGCATTTAATGCCCCGATTGATTGATTGATTGATGCTTGTAACAAAGGCCAATTGATCTGACAAAGCCACGTGCCCTATCATCCAACGGATTTCGTTTGTCTTACTCAAGTATAAAATCTCACTCTTAGTACCATTCGAGGGTAATGCAAGTTTAGACTCTCAAGCCTTCTTTCTTGCTACATACTTTCAGTTATCTATGCCCAAGCCGACCCCTTTTTATGAATTAGAGGCTCACGTTCAAAGCTATCCCACACCCTAAATCGTCCCTGGAGTTGGCCAGATTGTCGGAGAAGGTCACTTGCAACCAACGATCAGTCCAAGTGTGCAGGAACTTAGCTTGAGTGGATGTGAGAGGTCTTGAGATCTATCGGCCACGTCATTGGTACATTTTTTTGGGTGAACAGACCGTTGTCAATATAATGAACAGATTGTGTTTGTAATGAATAAAAAAGATAGATTTGACCGACTAAATTTGCAATATTTATCAGTCTGATCCTAGCCCAATCAATTTTTTTAGAATGTACTATTCAAGTCCACAACGAGCCAGATTAAGGGATGTTGATCCGGACCGACCTGCTCATTCTGTCGCTTGACCAGAAAGTCAAGTAAATTGTCATCTGATAGTCTCTTCAGGTCTACAACCCATTGACTTGTCTTGGATTTAATTAGTGTGCATATTCTTGCTTTCTTGGTATGTTATTCAATGCTCCAAACAAATGACAAACTACAAGTCTAGAATCAAAGCAAAGGATAAATTCGTTTTAGTCTTTTGGAATATCAGTTAAGGTGGCCTTTCCTTCATCCTTAAAAGCTACATTAATTCCACCAAATACTCTCATTCTTCCCATCAACCTCAACATATTTCCATGGAATATCTTACCTTATCGGAAGAAGATGGTATGCATGTGTTTCTACCTGTTAACAAGTGTTTTTTTTTCCTAATGGTAATTATCCTTTTTTTGTTGTTTATGTTCTTTTGGGTACTTAATTAGGGATCTCGAGGTCAACATCAAATACACCACCTAGTCACTACATGATGAAAATTCAGTTATTTTCCGAACTTGCAAAGAAAAAAACAGAGACGTACCGTTCATCCGATTTTGAGGCTGGAGGCTACAAATGGTAAAATAATTATATGCATTTGTTTGACTCCCATTTTTTCAGAACCCATTTTCAAACACACATTCTCCTATAAAATAATATTATAGGTAAATCGAAATTTTTTTCTTGCTTTTTAACCACACAATCTCCAACAAAACACTATTTTAATAATGCATTTTTTGCCCAAAAATAGGGCTCAAACAATACGTATGCGTACATATTTCATGTGTACTTAATTATAATTTATAGGTGTGATTTAAATGTGAAATTAATGTCGTGTTAATTTGCAGGAACTTGGTTGTTTACCCGAATGGAAACAAAGACAAAGGTATTACAGACCATATTTCTGTGTACTTGGTGATGACACAAGTAGAGTCTCTCAATCCTGGTTGGGAGATTCATGCAACTTTTCGATTGTTTTTGTTTGATCAAAATAAAGGCAATTATTTCACACTCGAAGGTATAGCTACTACACCTACCTATTAAATTTGAAATTAATTGAAGTCGGTTTTATTAATTTTGTGATCATTGAATGAACTAGATATTGCGGGGAAACAGTTTAACAAAATGAAGCTCGAATATGGGTTCGATAAATTTGTACCTATCACCCTCTTCAATGATCCCGCAAAGGGATATCTGGTGAATGACACTTGCATGTTTGGAGCCGAGGTTTATGTTACTGAAGAAAAACTCACTGGAAAAGGGGAGATTTTGTCAATGGTCAAAGATCCCATTAGCTACAAACACACTTGGAAAATCGACAATTACTCCATTTTAACGACTGTCTTAGATGAATATCTAGACTCCGGACGGTTCAATGCTGCCGGTCAAACATGGTATATATCTTTTCTAATCAAACTCCATCTCATCTCGACTATTTTCCACGTTGTGTGAAAGTGAGATTGTTGGATGCAGGAAGATGCAGTTATATCCGAAAGGGAAAGGCAGTGGAAAAGACAACTATATATCGTTATGTCTGGCATTGGCTGAACCCGAAAAACTTTCTCCTGCAACTAAGATACACACAAAATTCACCTTTCGTATGTTAGACCAACAAAATTATGGAAGGCATTTCATTGGTACAGGTAAATCACGACTCATATAATATTGGAATTGCGAAGAATCCCAAGATAAACATAAACAGTTCGAAAATAATTCGTGTTCGTGTGCTTTTGCAGATAATTACTGGTTCAGCAAATCAGATAGTTTACGTTTTTGGCCGAGATTTGTGTTGATAAGTCATTTTAAGGCGCAATCGTCTGGTTTGCTGGTGAAGGACAGCTGCATTGTGGAAGCTGAGGTTACTGTCAATGGCATGACTAATGAACTTTGAGATGCACTTCTACGTTTGTATGGTTAAAAAAATAAACTATTTTCCTTTTCATGAAATAAAAAAGGAAATTGGTAGCTAGTCGTACTGCAACAGATGTAATCTTTATGTGAATGCTAATTTACCACTACGTTATGTAATAAAAGTATTGAAATAGAAATGAAAAATTTAAATCTTTTAATCTAAAGATATTGTCATAACCCTCATTTTATGATTTTCGCTTTTTATTATGTGCTCACTACTAAGCAATTCCTACTAGTTTGGGATGATATGCAATGAAATGTGACAAAATAGTCATATTTGATACTAAGCCCGTGTTTGACAAACATTATTTTGATAAAACGGAGTTTTAAATAGTGATTTTTTGGAGAATGTGTGGTTAAAAAGTAGAATTTTGTTTTGAATTTATGTGCAAAATATTGTATTGTGTAAATGTGTTGTTGAAAATGAGTACGAGAATTGAAGAGTTTTGAAATAATAATTGTCAAACAAGGCTAAATTAAAGTTCGGTAACATAATTGAGACAAATTAATTTTTTAAACGAGCATGTTGATTATTTTGGATGATGTACCAATTATAAATCATCGAACATAAATCATTACTCTATAACATTATCCACTCACGTACTCAGTCGTTGGGGTTACTTATGTATTGGATTCAACCTTAACCCTAACTTCGAGATCAATAACAAATGAAAAAAAGAAATTAGAAAACTATCAAAGAACACATATTTATAGTGGTTTATCCTCGACTTTTAGGAGATTACATAGAGCAATCCTCAAAGTTTTTAAAGTTAAAAGTGACTCTTTGTGGACACTTCCCCTATTTCAAAATTAGTAACGTAAACATGAATTAATCTAAGAAAAAATGGGTTTTATAATTATTATACTAAAAAATATTTTTTAAGAAATTACAAAAATGGCATCATTAGTTGCTCTTTTATGCTATTTGTCAAATTGATATGTCCACAAAAGATTAGTGACCACTTAATGAAATTTACTCAAAAAGTAAAAAAAAAAAAAAAAACTGATTATGGAAAGTTAATGAATAATGTTACGTAACCCAACTGATGCTTAG
>CAIGRO010131027.1:0-14071 GCA_903798355.1 Fraxinus baroniana
GAAATGTTGGATGCTCAGAAATGAAATTGAGGGAAAGAAAAGAGGGGGAAGCTGATGAAAATTTGTTGGACGGTGGAGTGAGTTTAGTGTTTTAAGTTGCTTGTTTTTGTCTTTTTAAATCTCCAAAAATTTATGACAACTTACACATTTTTGTACAAATGTCTAATTTAGTCAAATCTCATTTATTGAAGGCATGTTAGGTATTTAATTTATCTACAAGGGTAAAAATGTCCAAAATTGACAATCTTGCAACTACTTTAAAAATGTGACATTTGATTTTGGTAATAACATGGTAGCAAAATGACATCCAGCGTAATTTCCTCTATTTTTTTTATTTTTTTTAACATCCATTAGTTATTATTCTAAAAATAGTCAATTTAAATTCCTTTCCTACAAGAACACATTAATTCACAAAAATAAATTAAATTACAAAAAAATTGAAAGTTTGCATTGATCCTTTCACCTAGACATTTAAATTTATGTTCACTAAAATTTCTTATAATTATTTTAGTGACATGTAAAATAAAACATGCATTAAGTTTTTCTCTAACATCATTAAGTTATTAATCTTACAATAGTCAGTTACATCTATTTCCTATAAAATAATAATTATTTCACAATAAGAAAAAAATAACAAAATAATAATAATAATAATAATAAAATTGAAAGGTTGCATTAATATTTTTTTTTCTAACATCATTAAGTTATTGGTCTACTGTGAACCTACTGAAGTAAGAAAATTGTGGAACATATATTTTGAAGACTTTTCAAAAGATTAAAGAAGAAATGTCGAATAATTATTAGAATATTTCATGCAATGATTTTGCGAAATATACAGTTTTCCTCCAAATTATGGGAAAGACTATTAATTCATACGACTCGCATCAACTTATTGATACTTTTTACAGTAACAATGAACCAAATACAAAAGGAAATTTTAGATGAACGCTCTCTCGAAGTTTCAAATGTTAATATTCAAGTAGCATCATGTCTAAATTCAGATTAAAAACATGTTTTTAATGTTGGAGGTGTGTTTTCGTTGATGAATCTGAAGGTAGAGAAATAACCTTTTTACATCGTAGTTTACTGGCAAGGGTTCGATCTCAATCTTATTAATTTCAAATTCGATGTTTCATTGCCATAGAAGTCCCACAAACTAACTAGTAAATACAAAAGGAAGTGATAAAAATGTTATAATATGTACATGTAGTATATTGACAAGAAAAAGAATAACTAGTTTTCACTTTCTTTTCAGCCTATCTTTGAGACTTAGCATTTATCACACGATGCTGCATTTGAGCACCGGGAAAGAATTCTCAACATAAAAAATCACATTTTTTGTTATCGATTTGTTGTTTGTTAGGCTCAATTTGCTTTTTTAAATTATAAAAATGGGCTGAACTTTACTAGGCTAATTTACTAGGCTAATTTGGACACAATTTTCAACACAAATGTGTGCACATTTTTTGCATTAAAGCGTATACATGCAATCAACGAAACGGACTGACCATATTATCACGCGCATACTATATATGTGGGGCGTTTCGAAAATGCCCCGAGCATATGCACGCATAGCATTTTCTATTCACACACTTTCTACTTCATTGTTTTTCACTACTCATGGCCAATTGATTTTGAGTCGAATATTGCATATTATAAGAATTCATGAGATAAAGAAATAAAACTTATTTATTGAAGAAAAAATTAAGAGATACATAGAATCTTTGCTTTAAACTGGCTAGTTCGTTTCTTTTCTTCGTGAACTAAATTTTTACTGCCGTATGGCATCCCAAAACAAGACTCCAACCAGCACAAAAGTTAGATTTCTTGTTTTATCACATTGTGTATTATCAAATTGAAAGACAACTCAAAAGTAAAGGTAGAATATTAAAGAAGCCAAGAACAAGCAATGGCCTCATTTTATTCCAAAACCAACTTTATTCATATCATTCCACACCCCGCAAGATTTTTCCATAATATCCTGGAGTCTATTTCAGGTTATTATAATATTGCAGTTGGAAATTAAAACAAACAGAGAGTGGGATAGCACCCATTCAACAAGCGTCGCAACACCAAATCCAGTTGCGCTTTTATTCTTATCATTCCAAACTGGGCCTGCCATGTCAATATGCATCCATTGGACCTTCTCGTCGACAAACTGCAGAAAAAGTAATTTCATGTCTGATACCGCATGTACTACACACTACAAATCATCTAAAATGAAACATAAAAGATACTGGATTAAAGAATTACAGTAGCATGTAATGCCTACGCTTATTCTTGCATGCAGGGGTAATAAATCACATTCAACAATATATAAATGTTTCAATACAAGAGATATGTAAATTATATGTTTATAGAGGTATAGAGGCTAGAACAGGGCGCATTAAGAGGCACAAAATAAAGCCAGAATACGTGAGTGAAACCTGAACTCACCCTGATCTTTCCACGCTAGTTACTCTTATTTTAATTTAGAATAGTTGAATTTAGAGTAGAGGAGGTTATTTCAGAAAATGAATTTAGTACTTTTGTGATTTGAGATGAATAATTAAACAAGGTTACGACTTCGAAATAACATACTTGAAGTTGGAAATAAGTGATACCTTTTATAACTAAGGGTTAAAGTACTCATTTAGACCAATCTCAACTCACACCAGGAGAGTTGGTTATATGAATATCCTTTTCCTTGATCCAAGAAACAGCCCCTTTATTATTGGATGTACTGTAATTTGGGAGGTTCAGATTTCAGAGGCTTCAATGTAAATCTTGCCGTATTCAGTTTCCATTTCTACGTTGTAACGCGTAAGTTTCATCCAAAATCGTAGTAAATTCAGCTCCAATCTATTTTCCTATCCATCTCAGTGATGGAGATCCTGATGCAAACTAGAAAGTTTTTTACATTAGATTTACATTGGGCGATTTTTGTGGAGGACTAGTGCGATCCAACTATGATGAAGGGGTTACTGCTTGGATCAAGATATACAGGACATTGAAAAGAGCAAGGGCAGTCCATTAAGCAATTTATGGAAAGCTTTGCTGCCTTGTGATGCTGGTTTGGACTTTGGATAAATGTGAACAGATTATGGCGAAAGTAAGTGGTAATCTTGACGATTTACTGTTTCCACAGTGACAGATCAAAAAAGTTCAAAAAAATGGGGTTTCTTGCAGTGGCTTGATTGGTGATTGTGTGCAGATCTAAATTGATCCCACGATCCATATCATTAAAGGGAGGCTTAGTGAAGGGGCAATGTGAGGAAAAACAAAAGCCGTACCTGCTTCAAGAAAAGAGCAGCACTGATAGCACCACCTTGACGACCACCAGTGTTCACCATGTCAGCCACTCCTGATTTCATGGATTCCCAATAACTTTCCTCCATGGGCAATCTCCAAAGTTTCTCCCCAGCGATCTCTGAGGCTGCAAGTACCTCTTCTGCCAGGTCATCACTGGGTGTAAAAACACCTGATTTCCACACCCCAGAAAAATGTATCTTTGCAATGAATCTCTTTGTTCAAACATTTCAAGAATTTCAACTTCACAGAAAGAAGCACATATGAAAGTAGTTCTTAAAGAAAACACGTAAATGGAGTTCATATTCTCATCCCTCTACATATCTGCTTCAAGATTCATTCTTCGTTGTCCTAATATATCACAATGCAATTCTATATTGTTGGGATCTTTAACATTATTTTCATATCACAAATTTAATGAAAAATACAAAACTAAGTTTGTTAAACCACTTACCGGCAATAGAGGGTCCAAGAGCAACTACACAGGCCCCAGTCAATGTAGCCAGATCAACTATCTGCATGCAACTAAAAGTTCGTTACAAACCCAAAACACAAAGTGAAGAAAAAAAGGACTCAAAATACAATACGAAAATGTAAAACATAGTAAAGAATTTAAAAGTCTTGGAAGTTTATGCATCTTCCACTAAAACCATATACTTCGAGGTTCTCATTCTATAATAGGAACATACAGAAACAGAATACACAAACAGTTGAAAAAAGAGTAATTCTTTTGTATTCCCCAAAGATAGATCATAGATGCAAAGAATATGTATACATTGGAGGTTTAGCCGTTTAGGTATCTTATACTTAAAATTATGTAATTTGAGGTTCTCATTCCAGAATGGAAACATGGCTCCGGAGTATATGGATAAGTGAGAGAGAATAAAATACTTGGCGTTCCCGAAGGACTGAGATTCAAAGAAAATGCTGATAAATATACCTTCGCTACACCTTGATTACAAGCATATACCAAAGCATCTGCAAGTGTAAGTCTTCCTTCAGCATCAGTATTGTTTACCTACAATTGAACAAAAATAAGTTCTTAAATAAAAACTTGAGATAAAACAGAGAGTAACACCTGGACTAATCATTCTTATGAAATAGGATGATCAATTAGTTATTTCATATAGTAAAAATAGTTGTCGGAATTTCTTCAGGTATAGAAGAGATTTGTTTCCAGTAAGTCTACGGTGAACTGTGATAAAGGCAAAGTTAAAATTATAGTTTGATCCTAGACTAGAGTTGAGTATCATGTCTAGGAGAGCCAAAGTCATTTCCAGACTAAATGATCAAATTTGAAATAAACTTTCTGAAAGGCATGCAATTAAAACCAAAATATGTACAATAATGACGTGAATTATATGTCCAGTGCATCGTTCTTGTAGTTGATCAAGTGTTACTATTAAAGGAATTTTATACATATGGGCAACTATTAAAGGGAAGGGTGAAAAGATCAGATTCAATCCTTGCTTATAAGCTAGCTTCTAAGTGTATCGTTGCTAGGGACATTGGATGCAGGCATTGAATCTTCCGACTTACCATGCATTAGAAGTTTCTATGGTTTACATTTCTTTCCAAAGAGCTGCATTTCGATTTCTGCTGTTACAAAATGTGTTTTCGTGAACAATAACCTCACTTCAAGTATTCAAAACAAATTAACATGCAAGCTAATCAAAGCGATACAAACCACGTCTTTTAACACCTGTGCAAGTAGTAATTGTCCGATATGATTAATTCAGTGTGTTTAAAAGAGTCTGTATAAGCATACAGGAAAACCACATGTGGAACAAAGAATCTTATCTTCAATCTTTCAACCAATCAACTCACTTCAAATGCCATTAAATAGGAGAAATTACATTTACAAACGATAAATGTAAAGTAGAAAAGGAAAGAAACTTCTTCAAATAACATGTTACAGCTTCAAAATAATAAATGCAAAGCAGATAACAAGAGCTCATCCCAGATGACAAAATGACTCAACAACGTGAAACAAAATCTCGAAACTTTCAAACAGAGGCCTAATCCAGCTACATACAGGCGAATTGTAATGAGAAGCAAGATTACAAGAAAGATTTGACTAAAAGCATGAATGCTCAAAACTAAAATATACAAAATTTAACAAAAACTTATTAGCTATCAGTATTAATGTATGTGTAAAGGAAATTGATTCTTGAAGAGGTAGAATTGGACAACCTTAGCAAATCAGAAAATTTGTTGCAAGCTGGAGCCTTCAGTTTACCAGTTTCCAACTGAGTTAGTTGGAATCTTTCAACCAACTGGAGCCTTAGTTGTTAGGTGGTAGTTAATAGCTGAAATGACTCTTGTATTGTGTCTATAAATAGCCTGGCTAGGTGATAGAAAAGTGTGTCTCTCGAGAGTGAAAAGGGAGAAGAGAAAGTGAGATAGATTAGAGGGATGAACTCTGGTCTGGTATTAAACTTTCTGGTTTTGTAAATCATGTTAGTCTCGGGTTAATAAAGGCTGAGGAAGAGGTTTTCTTCCTGTTTAAATCCATTCTCAGTGTTTGATTCTTGCTGTTAATCGTTTTCTTAAAGCTTGTTGGTTCAACACCGTTTTTATTGTATTTGTGCAAATACGGTAAGAGTAAGGCAAATCCGGTTAGCTAATGTTAAATCCGGTAAAGCTAGAAATTGGACATTTTCTTCTTCTCCTGCTGGTGCATCTTTGATTACTGGAATTCTTGATTAATTCCAAAGTTAAGGTAGCCTTCAAAAACCCAACAGTATGCCTTCAAGAAATTACCTCAATTGTCTTTCCATTTGACGCCGTGACAATATCTCCAGGCCTCATACCTGTTCCACTTATCATATTCTCACAAGCTGCAACAATGAAATGAACCTGCACAAACATCACCAATTATCAGGGTTTTTTCTTCCAATTCTAAACCCCTAAAAGAAGATGATTACAAGATATTTCAGAATGGAAGTAAAAGATTACAAGAACTAGATAAACAAGAAAACGAATTGAGCCAACGACACAGCATGTTGTCCCTAAAAAACAAGTGACACTAAAAAATGGCCACCTCTACCCCAACAGGCTTGATTTGACCAAGGGATTTTGCTGCACCAAACACTGCTGCTGACCCTCCCATGTCAAATTTCATGAGCTCAATGGAACAAGCTGGTCCTGTCTTGATATTGTAGCCACCACTGGAACATAAAAGAATAAAATTCAAGATTTTACTTGAGGGAAGTGTCCATGATCACATTTCAACCAGATTTTGAAGGGCATTCTTTTCTCTTCACAATTATATAGTAAAGACATTTGCTACTCCATAAAAACCAGTATTCACCTGTCAAAAGTCAACCCCTTTCCAACTAAGGCCAGCTTGGTTTTGACTGCTCCACCAGGAGGCTTGTAACATAAATGGATGAAATGTGGAGGATTAGCAGATGCAGCAGCAACACCAAGATAAGAACCCATTTTCAATTGTTTGCACTGCTCCACGTCCAAAATTGTTGCAGTAAAAACATCACTGTACTCAGAAGCAATCCTCATAGCCTCTCCTGCTAATATTCCTAATATATCCATGAAACCAAAATTAAAATAGATAAGATGAATTTTACCTTACCAAGGCAACAAAGGAAATATAGCGTCGAAACTTGAAACAGACATAAAAGAAGCGAGTTCCTAACTTACATTAACAATTTTGCAGAATATTAACCTTTTGATGGTAATACCATGCAAAACTTATCAGGAAAAAGATACAAGACAATTTGATAGATTACTAACCAGGGGTGAGCACATTGGCTGGTGCATTTACAAGTTCTTTTCCAAATATTATCCCAGAACAAACAACTTCTGCTATCTTGAGTTTCATATCCATCTCATATCCAGTTCCAAGACCAAGAATTTCCACAGATTTGAGAGATGATTTCTTCGGTTCTGACTTGAACCTATTATCTTCGTAAGTCCCCAACACAATTCCTTTTTGAATTGTACATTTTAGAACATTCTAACATGTTCAGTTCACGCTCAGGTACAGAGTCCTTTGACGGTAAAAAAAAAAGTAAAGAAACAAATAAAAAAGTATCAGTAGCTATTGCTGTAGCAGCGGCTAGTTTTGATTCTTCAGAAAGCCAATCAGAAGAAGAAAGTGTGATGGCAATTTTATTCGACTTAGTAGTCTTAGCTGATTCACCAAGAGTTTCTCCAAGATTGCGATAAGATGCACTTGCTGATGTAGTAGATCCAAGTCCAATTAGACCTATCCTTTTCGAGCCAAGTCCACGAACCCTGAGAACTAAAGCATGTCCGGTCTTTCCAATAAAATCCTCCTCGGATGATGCTTTTGACAACAATCCACCTAACTGTGAATCTAGCTTAAGCAAGACTGAATTCTTGAACTTCAAATTTTCATCTTTGCCCATGTCCTTCCCTGTGACACCTACTGCAAGCATGTCCCCTTCCCATTCCACCAAATCAATCTCTTTTGCCGCAAATGAGATCTTCAGTTGTTGTCCATAAGATATATATGTATACGCACAGGTACATGGCGCATGAGAAGGACACATACAAAAAAATGGCGGGAACCAGAAAGACCAAAACCATGAACTCAAAACAGAACTTTAAAAAAGAAAAATCATTAAAAAAAACAACGAAAAATTCAAGCTCTTAAGGAGTGCAGCTATATAAATTGCTTAAATGTGAAATTTTTATTTCACAATAGCAAATAAAACAATCTTGACGGATATTAGCCTGACTTATAGTCCAGTCCTGCATCTATCTCTACCTCCACAATACAAATACATACGTTCAAGTTCTAATTTAAAAAATGAATCAAGATTCAGAAAGTCAAGACTCACAAAGCAAGTAAAGACGGTAAAAAGAAAAGAATACATCCAATAATAGAGTTAATTGTCCCAATGGTCACTGAACTTATGTTTGTGTTTTCGATTTCTCATTGAAGTTTAAGATGTCGAGTTTTAACCATTAAACTTATCCAAATGTCGGATGTTACTCACTAGTATAACATCCGCTTCAAACCTTTAATGGAATTAGAAACGTGGCTCCTCGTCATGCCGTTAATAAATTGCTACGTCTCCAATTGCTTATTAAACTGTGAAAAACGTATTTGATTGTCTAATAAACTTTGAAAAAGGTCTTTGATTGCTTACTGAACTTTGAGCTTGCCGAGTTTTGACCACTGAACTTATAAAAATGACATCGACCTGTTGTTATTTAAAAAATGTGTACTGCAAGCACACGAGTCACGTAAAAGTAGACAAAAGAGTCCGTGTCGTCGATCCCACGAGAAATGATTACACAATTACACAATAATTAAATTTAATTAACATATTTTTGTAGAATTTTAAGCTATTTTTATCATTTGAGAAATTCAAATTATTGTGTGTTTCGTTGTTAAAATGAAATTAAAATAAAATTTGGATTTTATGACGAAACACATTGTTGATGACCGACCTCCGAGGTCAACAAAATACGAATCAATATGTACAGTAAGCCCGTGATAATGTGAGTTCGAGAATGCAAGGTCAACTCAATTATGTAGTTAATCGAGGCTCAAGAGAGTATAATGATTATAGATCCCTTACACATTGTACAAACTATCTACAAAATCATGACACTCGGTAGATCTTACCTTAGCGTCCACTATTCACACCAATGAAATATCTTAGCTTCCTTTCCTAAGTAATTCGTTAATTATTGGGGACCACATATGAGATTAATTCATAATGACTTGACAGGCTAAACTCTTTAACCAATCCGAATGTGCTAATGAATTTACTTTCTTAACTCGACACTGTAGCTGACAAGATGGGTAAATGACAAATGCATGTAGGATTTTCCTTATAAAAAGAAAAGAAGGGCAAGGACAGAGGCAAAGGCAAAGGCAAAGGCAAAGGCATGAATAACGAGAGATACAAGAACACTTGATTTCACATTACAGTCCAAACAAAAAACTGCCATATTTCAAATATCTCCTTAGAAAAGATGATGAAATCATTGTATCAAAAGTGTTATGATCTTTCATTATCATTCGAGTCTTTATTATCATATTAGGTTGTCTTGAATTTTTGTCTATATAATTTTCAACTTCACCACACACAATAAATTTAATTAAATGGATTTTTCAATGCAACAGACAATAAGTTTAATAAAAATTTGGATTTTTGTGATGAAACACATACGCAATAAATTTAAAATTAACAACGAAATACCCAATGAATTTGAATTTTTTAAATGATGAAAATAGCTTAAATTTCTACAAAAAAATATATTAAAATTAAATTTAACTATTTATATCGTTTCTCGTGGAATCGATTATTGGACAAGTTTGTCCACTTTATTACTTTTATGTGAACTGTGCGCTTGAAGTACACATTTTTTTTTAACAAACAATAGACTGGCGTCATTTTATAAGTTTAGAAACCAAAATTCAATCACCTTAAAGTTCAGTGAACAATCAAATACATTTTTCAAAATTTAGTAAGCAATCGAAGACAAAGCAATTTATTAAAGGCGTGATAAGGCGCCACATTTGCATTCCGTTAGCCATAATTTCGTTAAAGATGCCAATGAGCATATTCTAATGTTTGGATAAATTTAGTGATCAAAACTCGACCTCAAACTTCAATGAGCAATCAAAAATACATACATAAGTTTAGTGACTATTGGGATAATTAACCCTCCATTAATAACTCTACTTTTGTGTTAATGAAAGATCAACACAATAGAATCCTGTGTGTCATCCTTGATACCAAGTAACGTAAAAAAACCCATAAAAAAATTGCAATATTCTTGGAAAAGTACATCTTCAATGGTGTCTCGCGGTGTGAGTCATTGAGAAAAAAAAAATGGAAAAAATAGAACCTGTGGGGTGTCTATTTGACCGGGCTGAGTGAGGCCAAGGGTTTCCCGAGCTATGGAGTAAGCCATACGCTTTGCTCTTATGAAACAGAGGGGTGTGAATGCAAGGAAAACACCTCAGATTGGACCAGATCGAAATTTTTAAAAACCTGATGAGAAACAAGAAGAAGATGAAGCGAGCAAGATTGAGAAACCAGGCGTCGGAACGCGTGCCCTTCTCGTGTATATATAGTAGATTGAGACTGACACTACTAACGTTAAAGGTAGAGCTATTTTATTTTGATAGTACGTTGTTTACGCCACTGGATTATATGCTTTTAGATAAGATTATATGCTTTGATAATACCATTTTTACCTTTATTCTGTACTTTGATGTACTCAAGAAAGCAGGATACAATGGAACAAAGAAATGGTTTCTGCTTAAAGAAGATGCTCCAGAGAGCGGAACACTAAGGAAAAGCAATTGAATATTAGAGAAGGCTTGTTTTATATTATGCAGAAGGACACAACTAAAGCAAGCTTGGAGATATGAAAAAAATTGACAAGATTTATGCAGACTAGTGTAAAAGAAAGAAGAGAATATCATAAACAGAAGAATGAATCTTTACATAGATTTCTCTTTCAATCTTCCTCATGGTTGCAACCTTTGCATCGTGGCTTTTCGTTTTGAATTATGAATTCGAATTAACTCCAGCAAGATAATCTCGCTTGAGAAGCGTTCACTCGAGTGGAACATCTTGCCTCAGCTAGAAATCTTATTTCTGGAGCAAAAAATGCTTCCGATTTCTCCGTTTGTTCCCTACTTGTACAGACACTACGATTTTTCATCTGCAAGCATTCATTATGATAATTTCAGTTACTCAAACCACTTATTTTAAATTCTTCATATTGAAAATGTTTGTCATGTGTTCATAAATTGTTTATAATCGATTCAAAAAAGGGTCCAATCGACTTTTATTCAAACATTTTGTGAGATCTATAAATACTACTCACTTATCGACAACTTATACAACCATTTAGCCTCGGTTCATGGAAAATTTATAAACAATTTAATTTATAATAAATCGATAAAAATGAGTATGAACATGTTTGATTGAAAATTAAATTTGATCAATTTATAAACAATTTATAAATTTGTCAACATGAGACTCGTAAACAAAACCATTTAAAATATTCCCCAAACAAGCTCTAACAATTTGTAACTGCCCCAGTCCTTGATTTTGAGGCTTATAATTCACACACACTACCAATTGATTTTGAGTCGAATACTGCATATTATAAGAATTCATGAGATATAAGAAATAAAATTTATTTATTGAAGAAAAAATTAAGAGAGAGAAAATAATTATTGTAAAAGTTAAATGTATGTATAATATATGTTGTAAAAGTACTTTTAGAGTTATAATGTCAAACGTCAACACATTTTTAGTATTTAGCAGTGAAAACTCTACTGGCGATAACCATACCAAACATTGAAAGTACTTTTGTGGGGTTCATCGAATCCAGCCTCGATGACAAAAGGAAAAAGAAATTAATTAATAGTACGAAACATTGATAGAAACATAAATTTGGTAAAAAGAAATTAAACTTCAATTTAGGAGTGTGTTAAAGGAAGCCAGGCAACAAGCCTAATCTTTAGATTAATAAAATGCCTAATATTGTTACACCCCATTCATTTATAGTCGAAGTCAAGGAATTATTTAGTTAAAGTCAAGAATCTCAACTGTTAAATTATTGAAGAAAAAATTAAGAGAGACAGAGAAAATAATTATTGTAAAAGTTAAATGTATGTATAATATATGTTGTACTTTTAGAGTTATAATGTCAAACGTCAACATATTTTTAGTATTTACCAGTGAAAACTCTACTGGCGATAACCATACCAAACATTGAAAGTAATTTTGTGGGGTTCATCGAATCCAGCCTCGATGACAAAAGGAAAAAGAAATTAATTAATAGTACGAAACATTGATAGAAACATAAATTTGGTAAAAAGAAATTAAACTTCAATTTGGGAGTGTGTTAAAGGAAGCCAGGCAACAAGCCTAATCTTTAGATTAATAAAATGCCTAATATGCACAGAATAAGAGTTATTAGGAACACCAAAACTCATGTTCCATTTGATCCACAAACAGTATACAGAGCTCACTGCACCCAATTTTCCACTCTCCAATAACTAATCTATTCCAAATTACTCATGGCTCTGAATACCAAAATAAACACATGATTCATAAACTAAAGTACATCAACATTTAAGTTAACATACAAGGAAAAGGAGAAGAAAACAAGTCAAATGAGGTTAATTGGACTCTTCCAGTTGTGCAAACCAAACCCCATTCTGATTTCAGCAACAGCAAGGCTTGATTTCATATCCCATACTTTTGTCCCCACCCAGATTTAATGCCTCACCTGTCAATTCACCTTCTCTGTCCACTGACCATTAGGTAGATTAGTTTGCACTGAATATGGAACTCTACATTACCATGCCCATCTTTTCTAACCAACTGCAAAGGGGGTCCCATACGTGCAGAGATAAAAATTCAATTTTAGATGCTGTACTGAATATGGATGAATCAGGAGGATGCTAGCCAATAACAAGAATATTAACGCACTAGTCCAGTGATGGCTGATGGGCATTCCAACGGCTACCATCGTCTCCTCCACCCTACCATTACTGTCAATTTGACAATCAACAACCATCATAATCATCAGCCATCAGTCATCAAAATGTTGGGTATGAAGGATGAACGAATAGCTCTCAGACACTTGTTTTTTGGCTCATCAACTCAGAAAGGCTTTCGAATTTTTACTTTAAACTGGCCCATTTGTTTCTTGCTTCGTGGTATACCATACTAAATTTGCACAGCCGTATGTCATCCCAAAACAAGAGGCTCCAACCAGCACAAAATTTAGATTTCATGTTTTATCACATTGTTTATTTTCCCATTGAAGGACAACTAAAAGATAAAAAGAGGAATATTAAAGAAGCCAAGAACAAGCAAAGGCCTCATTTTATTCCAAAACCACCTTTATTCACATATTTCCACACCCCAGGATTTTTATATATTATCCTGGATTATATTACAGGTGTTGCATTCTAAGAGAACTGTTGAAACTAAGTAGAGTTGTTTAGCACCCATTCAACAAGCGTTGCAACACCAAATCCAGTCGCGCTTTTATTCTTATCATTCCAAACCGGGCCTGCCATGTCAATGTGCATCCACTGGACTTTCTCATCAACAAACTGCAGAAAAAACAATTACACGTCAAATATCTCAACTACTCCAGACTATAAATCATCTTTAGTGAAACATAAAAGATAGTGGATTAAAGAATTACAGTAACATGTAATGCCAACTCTTAAATCTTACATTCAGGGGTAATTTATCACATTCAACAATATGTAGATGTTTCAATACAAGAGTAAATGTAAATTAGATGTTTACAGAGGCACAAAACAAAGTCTGAATGCGTGTTTACCATGATCTTCCCACACTAGTTACACTTGTNCATGTAATGCCAACTCTTAAATCTTACATTCAGGGGTAATTTATCACATTCAACAATATGTAGATGTTTCAATACAAGAGTAAATGTAAATTAGATGTTTACAGAGGCACAAAACAAAGTCTGAATGCGTGTTTACCATGATCTTCCCACACTAGTTACACTTGTTTAGACTAGTTGAATTTAAAGTAGAGGAGGTTACTTCAGAAAATGACCTTAATACTTGTAATTATATATAATACTTTCTTTGAGATTAATAATTAAACAATGTCACCACTTCGAAATGAATGATTTGAAGTTGAAAATAAATGATACATTTTGTCAACTAAGGATTTAAGTACTCATTTTGACTAATCTCAACTCACACCAGGTGAGGTGGTTATATCCTTTTTCTTGATCCAAGAAACATTCCCTCTATTATTGGATC
>CAIGRO010131086.1:0-11598 GCA_903798355.1 Fraxinus baroniana
ATTAAAATTGAAAATATGTTCGTTACTGGGTCCTACTTGTCTAATAAAAGTCATATTTAAAATTCAATTAAAATTAAAATTGAAAATGTTTTCCTTTTTCAAGAAAAACTAAGGCTATCAAACGGACCCTAAATGATTTGCGTAAGTAATTTTTAACTGTAACTTTCTGTCAAAACCAAATATTCGAGAAAAAAAAAAGTTGGGAGGCTATGCATTCAAGAGCCTTCTTAATGATATATATATTAAATATTATATGGAGATGTGTGTTGAATCAAACTTGTTATGGTTAAAAATTCTAAAAATATGATCATTCGGAATTTGGAAGAATCTAGTTTTAGATTTTGATGATTTTTCCTCTTACCCAATGTTAAAAGTGAAAAAAATGCAATTTTCAACAAACACCAAACTGCTTTTCAGACTCACAACTCGTACGTAAATTCCTTGCTAGTGAATCTTGCCTCTTCAAAACTAATATTCGAACACTGTACAGTTGTAACAATAAGGAGAAAAATATGTCCACTAATCAATTGATTTTATAAATACAAAACTCAAGTTGAGCAAACAAAGAAAATTCTTGTACTCAATTGGATAACCAGATGCAAGTAAATTTCAGCTAAAAATTGAGTATTTGTAGAAAATGAATTCAAAGTTAATTATCCAATATAATAAATTTTCACATAATTCACAATATTGAAAAGTTCATCATAAACAAAAAATAAAAATAAAAATAAAAAATCTATCGATTGATTTTTGTGCCGTATGAAAAAGATCGGGCATCATTCTGATCAAAAGAGGCCGCATTTGGATTTCCTATCATCATAAGAATAATATAATTTGGATTAATAAATTAATAATTAGTTTTCACATTAATAATTACTTATAAAAAGCAAGATAGGAAAGAAAATAATTTATAAATACATACTCAATACGAATGGTAAATTAATAATTAAGACTCGAAGAGTAAGGGAATTCTCATATAATGTTTCTCACTCATTTCCTTCCTTTGGTTTAAAACTCTAATCGAAAAATATAAATTCAAAGCAAAATATTTATATTGTGGACAATAAATTAATATTCTATAATTACGTATTTGATTAATAAAATATTTAAAAATTACAATTATGGATTGAATTTATTATTTTCAATAGAATTTTTAGGAATGCAATACTATTTTTAATATGTAATATTATGTTTGGAAAAAATTAATTGTGCAAGTATATATATAGTATTATTATAATTTCTTTTAATCGTACGTAATAATGTTTTTATTAATTGAATACTAATAATTAGTAATAATTGTGTTTAGTGGAAATTAATTGACTTAATTATTGAAAGCAATAGTAATTATTAATTATCTTGTTTAGAGAGAAAATAAATTGAATATTAAGGGTATTGTTCACCATCAATATAAAGTTATGTAAAATTAAATAAAAATGACTTTTTGTTTCATAATTTATCAAATTAATGGTGATTAAAGAGTTGATGGGTCATTAGAAATTAAATGACTTTTCATCCAATACTTATCAAGTGAATGTTAGTTAACGGGATTTTTTTAATTCAATGCAATCTTTTAGGATTGCAATTTCTTTTAATATGTAATATTGGGTACGTATATAATATTTATTTTATTTCTATATTTTTTTATTAATTATAGACTGATAATTAGTAATAACAGTGTTGGAAATTAATTGACTTAATTTAAAAAAAATTAATTTTAATAATAATTGTATTTAGTTGAAATAAAATTATTTTTAAGAGTATTATTGACCATNTAATTTTAATAATAATTGTATTTAGTTGAAATAAAATTATTTTTAAGAGTATTATTGACCATAAACATAAAAATGTAAGGGTAAAATGGAAAATTGAAAATATAAGGATAAATGAGGGTATATTGGACCTATTGCTAAATAGATAAGGATATAATCGGTAATCAAAAGTTTCTCCTCAATTCTCCATTTTTATATATTGTAGATGGTAGATAAGTAAATTATTTTTTAGACTTGTTTTTCAACACATTTCCATAATGAATAGAATGTGAAATCTTTTAATGCATTTATAATACTAATAGTAAGCATGTGTGTTGCACATTTTATGAATTGGATGAATGATAAGTTTAACGTTTTAGAACTATTAATATATATATATATATATATAATTATGTATATATGAGAAAGTTTCTTCAAAGTTGACAATTCTTCACTTTCTCTAGGAAATAACCCAATTGATTTGTCACTGAGGTAGTTAATATACTCATTTTTTGTTGAAAGAATTTCACATTGTGTTATATAATTAGAAGAAGATGCATTTTTCGTTAAATCTTTGAACAATACATTGATCAAGTGTGACTCCGAAGTTTCAACATCGTCACATGCTATAAGATCATTGGTAAGTTGATGAAGTCATCATCTATATAAGGTTTTGTTTCATTACCAATTTTGATCAAATATTTTGCAAATCGATTGTTCAATGTTATTTTTAATATTAATATTAGGGTTGAAAAAAATTAATTGTATAAGTAATACTTTTCAAGTTATTTATATATGTAGTATTAATTGCGTACTTATAATTAGTAATAATTGTGTTTAGGGAAAATTAATTGACTTAATTTTTGAAAATATTAATAATTAATAATTATCTTATTTAAATGAAATAATTTGAATAATTTGATATTTCGTTTTTATCTAAACTTATGTATATTCATATGTAACTGTTAATTAAAACAACTTTTAAATGAGGTAAATAATAATTACCATATATTAATGCAACCTTTCAATTTTCTTATTATTTTTTTCTTTTTATAAAACACAAGGGCATAGTGAACATATACATGTAAATATGTAAGGGTCAAAGCGGTATTCAAAAGTTTCTCCCCAATTCTCGAAGTTCATAGAATAAATGTCTAAAGTTAAACAAAAATACAAGTTGAGTGATCAGAACAAAATAGATTTAAGTTGAATGACCAAGTGACAAAATAAGTAATTTGGGTGACCACCACATGAATTTTTCTCCTCAATTAATGCCCCAGGGGTCCCACTACTCTCCTTGTAGGCCCCACATAAACTATCCGGCTAATTGTGCAACTCAATGAATCATTGTTAATGTTACCCCCATTATCCTCCATCAAAACCATTTCACATATCTCATGTGTTGCCACCTTAGCAAAATTCCTCGGTTGTACAAAAATTCAGTCTCACTACTGGTGCTTTTATCAAACCCCAAATCCAGTAATTTTAAAGGGCTCCCCAATGGATGACTCGAATGGACTAACATATACTGAGAATTCTCCTAAAAAATAATTCAAGTCTCTAAGTTCCATTCAAACTCTTATCACACCATCCATGGAAAATTATTCGTACAATTCATATCCGGAATCCGGCGACTCATCGCCACGATCCCGAGAAATCGAGTTTGAGAACCCGCCACCATGGGAAGATGGTCAGATGCCCATAAATTACAAAGTTAAGTTCATGTGCAGTTATGGCGGAAAAATCCATCCTCGCCCACATGACAATCTGTTATCGTATATAGGAGGCGAAACTAAAATCCTCGCAGCTGATAGAAACATCAAATTTGGATCTCTGCTTTCGAAGTTGATTGCGTTGTGTGATAATGACAATATTTCGTTTAAATATCAGTTGCCTGGTGAAGATCTGGACGCTTTGATCTCGGTTACGAATGATGATGACTTGGAGCACATGATGCATGAGTATGATCGACTATATAGGGTTTCTCCCAAACCGGCGAGGCTAAGGTTGTTCATTTTTTCGAATCCGCATGGGAGTTTGAATTCTTCAGCTAGGAGTTTTGGATCAGATGAAGTGAAATCGGAGAAGGAGAGGTTCGTGGAGGCGTTGAATACTGGGCCTGTACTGACGGCGCCACCTCCGCCTGTAACGGCTGTGACTGTGTCTGTTTCGCCTCAGGCACCGCCACCGAATAATAATGTGGATTTCTTGTTTGGGTCGGAGAAAGGGAATAGAATGGCGCCTCCGCCGCCTCCAATGGTAGGGAAGGTTCAGGAGGCGGAAGATCCTGCTCTTCCGCATTTAGAGGAGAGGTTGATTGGATCCGATCCGATCCAGAAGCACATTCAGGATCTGCAAAGGCTGAGACTTGAAGAGCAACAAGAGATTTATAGAAGAAAGAGCGATGATAATCTCGCCGGAGGATTCGCCGGCGGGGAGTATTACAAGGTACCGGAGAAATTATCGCCGGTCACCATGCCTGGAGGTGTACCAGTGCCTACTGGGTATTGGCCAGAAAAGCAGGTAGGCGGCGGAGGGGTATATCCAGCAAGTACTCTGAACACTGAACAACCAGTTTACATTATTCCAGGTCCAGCGGGTGCATATCACGCGCCTTCCATGGTGAGGCCCATGACTGGACCTAACGGCCAGGGATATTACGCCGTTCAAAGGATGCCACAGGAGGTTTACCGTGATCAACCACCAGTATACAATGTCATGCCATCGGTACCACAACCACATGCAGCAGTACCGTCCATGGCGGCAGCACCACCGACACTACCGCCGCATAAGGGAACTGGGTATTCCGAAGGCTACGGTATGGTGAGACCCACAACCACAGGAGGCGGAGGAGGAGTCGGAGTGGTGACGGAGTCGGGTTACACACAGGTGGCTTACGACGGCGGGATGGGTAGACAGGTGATGTACACGGCCGCTCCAGGAGGAGTAATCGGGCAGCCACAACAAGTTCAACAGGCCCAATATCATCAAGCAATGGCAGCTGCTGCAGAATTGAGATCGGCCGGCAGCGTTGAATCTGGAAGCAGCAGGGGTTAATCTTTAAGGTTTGTTTTTAAGCAGATTCAGTGTGATTGTTATGAAATTATTATATATAAATAGGATTTAATTTACGAAGAAATAATTTCAGTGTTTAATAGACTACTGTGTATTATGGTACTTGTTAACGTTGTTCCCTTATGTTGTCTATCTATGAAATCAATTATCCAAAGCCCCACTGCGTGGATTTTCTTCTATTTTTGTTATTTCCGCAATGTTTCCTTCACGGTTAACCAAAATGCACACTTTTGTGTATTTTCTTATGGGGGGCATAAGCGACCTTTGTCCTAGTATTAGGAACGATAGAGCTTGCTGATTTTCACTACCTCGTCTGAGGGGGATCCAGTGTATTTACGCCCTGTTTGGTGCCACTTTTTGGAAAAATATTGTTTTGAATAATAAATTTTTGGATAATGTATGGTTAAAAAGTAGGAAAATGTTTTGGATTTACGTATAGAATAATTTATTTTGTGTGAATGTATAGTTTAAAATAAGCATGTAAAAAAAAAAAAAAAGAGTTTTGAAAGTGTGTGTCTAGGTCCAGTGTACTTACATTCAACTTGTGGGAATAGAGAAGGGATTCTTCATAATTTGATACATACAAATCGTCATCTTAAGATCAACAAACAATTGTAATATATTTGATACGTTGAGATAGATTAGGGCCTTGTCTGTCCCAGATTTTTCAGTTGATTATTAGTATTTTTCTGCCGTTAAATGGTGCAACGGTACAAAAATCAAAGGAAGCTACTGATTTCTGTGTCACAATTGTCAGAGGAAAACGGATGGAAAATCAATTTTTAACTTTCAAAATCTGGACCAGACACCCCCTAGATAAATTTTATTGCACATCTTTATTTCTTAATCAAATCTGATATTGTCTAGCTCAGGGACAAACTTAAGATCGGAATAAATTTTATTTTTAATTATTTTTTAAATCGAGCCAATATTTAAAGAACAAAGTATGGTTGGACCTAAACCTGCTAGCGGTCTAGTATCACAAAGACGAATTCCAAGTAAAATACTTAGCCAAATTTCGACATATGATGACACTAAGTCACACTTAGTCGCCAACCCAAATTCGCACAACGCACACACGAAGTACAAGGCAATAGTATATAAAGAACACAATCTTTACGGGAAATCCAACTTGTTTATTACTCAACAATAATACAAGACACGAGGGAAGACGCTGAATGATCACAACACTCTTGTGTCTCAACAGGTCTGTCCTTCAGTATTTGTAGACCAAAATTGTATGCAGTTGATATTCCCAACTGTCGAAGAATAAACCAACTCAGTTGGCCAGAAATTGCTAGAAACTGCATCCCTCAATTAGTCCTAGCAACTGTCCACACTTTCCACTAGTCCGAACTCCGAAAATCGCCCCAACACATGTGCTCCAATTGGACACCCAAATTTGTGGATTTCAGCCCACTTACAGCAAGTTGGATCAGCTCATGTCTTGTCTGTCTACAACTCTTTGCCCATGAACAGCAAACTAGATTAGCCCGTGCCTTGCTAAACTGCAACAATCTGACACCACCAAATTGAAGCACATTTCCACGTTTTCCTTGCTCTTAATCTAAAGTGTGCACCATCAGCACACCATTCCTGCAATATCCCAACATGAGTGCAATGTGTTCCCATGCCATCGCGCATGTCAACCTTTAAGGGGCTGACATCTAGCTAGTACCTACACATCTTGCTCATCCTTCTATTTGGAACAACTTGATACACCCTTTAATTCGATGGTCGGGTGAACATCTACATCAGTGGATATGGAAAAGTTGTCGGAGAAGGAAGTCTAAATAGTCCCTATCTAAGTTATAGCAATAGCGCGAAGGAATGGAATATGACATTGACAAGGTAGGTTAAACATTAAGAAAATAACAAAAAATTATAAGGTACGGAGAAATTATGTTACTTATAACTTTACGTTGGTCTTTGGTATTTCTCGAATCTTCAAAAGCTATAATTACGACGTCTACCTCTAAATTCTTAAGAGTTAAAGGAGCAATAATAATTTAACTATAATTTTTAATCGAGAGTCGACTTCATAAATCGTTTTCGTCTCTGAAAAAATATCATAAAGATAGTTATATACTTGATAAAAAGTTGGACTCTTTGATGAAAGACAAATAGCTGCAAGGGAAAAGTCACATATTCGGATGCCCCTTTCGCTGTCCTACGATATTGTCTGAAATTGACATGCACAAATGTACATTAATTTCAAGCTCTAGTCAACATAAAATGAAATAAAAAAAATTGACCAATAAATATTGGCCAAAGCATAGAAAAAAAGATAAGAGGATTAGTGTACAGGTCGGAATTTCCATAGACAAGTGTACTATTTCTCATTATCAAGGGCCCCACTCCCCGTTACTAACTTTTGGTTCAAGTTTGATTTTTTTTTTATTTTTTTTTTCTCTCTCTATTTAATTGTACCCACCAATTTACAAAATTTTCCACTTCTTACCAATTTGAAACATTGGTCATCAATCTATTCTTTCAATAGTAATTTCATCCCCAACTATTTAAAGTCAAACTAATTGATAACCGACCTTGAATTACAACTGTAAAAATTCAATCTCGGAGCACCAAATCTCACTTTGGTACACTATTTTGGAAATATCTTGAGAATTGACCGTAAAGAGGTAAAGGGTCAAGCATCAAAGGTTGAATTGAAATCAATTCGGTGAAAAATAAATAAAAACACAAATTTAATTTGAAATAGTAGGCTTTAGTTTTGAATTGACTGGTTTTGTGGGTTACTTTTAAGTTTCTCAACGAGTTCAATTTTATTATTATTATTATTATTTTTGGGCCTTTAACTAAGACCGGCTACCAATTTCTCAATGAAATCTATCAATAATGGTCCAAATTTGATGAAACACTAGATGGTTAGTAAAATTCAATTTCGTAACATTTGACTTTACTGTACTCATATTATATTTGACAGAAAGGTGTGATTTTTTCTCATTTATATCCATTCTCCGTGTTAGCTAATTCGAGAATGACACGAAAAGTAAAAACTAGACCAATCAAGCGAAATGAAAGGTCTTAATTTATAGACTATTATCATATGATATGAGAGAGTCACATACGATGGGCATAATGATTTCACATAGACTTTTACCGTTGTTCATAATTAACGACGATTCCGCAATTATGATAGAAAGATAGAGGATCAAAACTAGAAGGATGACATATTGAGAATCATGAGTGCAATTTTCCTTATTACCCTCCTATTACTCCCACCAATTCCCACTTGTATACTCAACCCTCCACAATTTGTCTTCAAATGTGATATGTTTTGATGACAAATTAAGAGGAGGCGTGGCGCCAAGCTATACATTCGTGGGTTTACTGTGTTGACCTTTTTCTGTAATGTAGACATCATGTGGGGCAGAAATGTACAGCGACTATTGGAAAATTTCAATTCAAATTTGCTTCATAATTGTCCCCATTTACTTGCAACATTAATGATATTATTACTCCTCAAAACTGAGGCTTAAAAAAAGCTCACACCTCAAAATCAAGGCTCAAGAAGAAGTCCAAAAGGCCCACGTCCCGCATCATAAAAAATCGAACCAAAATTATAGGTAAAGATGACGAATCAACGCCTCACCCAAAGCACCATGTGTAAGCAGTAGCTACATGGCTGAAGCGTAAGTAAGCGGCTGAAGCCTTGAGCTAAAGCACTATCTAAGTGGCTCAAACTCTGAAACCGAAGAATTATATAAGAAGTCAAAAAAGAAGTCGAAGCTCTCTGTCTCGAAACCCTTTGGCCGAAGCCCTCGCTCCAGTTCGAAGCTCCCATTGGCTGAAGTTATTGCTATCTTTTAGAGGATCTGCAGACAATCTTTAGAAATGATTGATATGACGTTTGTAATAATAAATTTCAAGATTGTCAGCATAGAGTTTAGGGTGGCTGACTCGTTGTCAATGTATTAAATACATAGCAAATCGAGTGATGTGAGGCTTCGACCTGAGAGATGAGCCACGTGGTTCTTATCCAACGGCTACCACTTCGACCATAACTCTAAAAATAAAGCAACTTTCTACACTACCATACCCTATCTTCTATCTTGCTTATTTTCACTTTGGTTGAGTTCTTTGTGATTGTTAGTTAAATATACAATCACCTTTGATTATATTGTCGGTACTTAAACATTTTTGTCTCGCATCGTAGAGTATTTCATAAGTCTATAAATGCCACCATTCTCCCTTCGAATCTTTGGTCAAAACGTGTCGAAACTTACCCGTGTAGACACAAATGAACCCGATTGTCCACGTAAACATTATGGAAAACGAGGTCAATAGATATGCTGCACCTTTATTCAACGTGGCACTATAATGTGACATTTCAAATATGTCCTTATCTTAAATGAACTAAAATTTGAAACGGGACCAAATAAATACTTCAAAGTTCAAACATGCCTGCTATATTTATAGTAGATTTTTGCGTTTATTTGGGTAAATAGACGAGTTCTTCTTAACCATATACGAAAATGTATGTACTTTTTATAAATTCGATTTATAAGTTTATACTAATTTTCAATAATATTTTAAATATTAGAATATAAATATTACAATACAAAAATTATAAAATTTCAAAAGTCTTATCACTAATAATTGTAAATATTCAAGTATAATAATTTATAGTCTAATATACATTAAATTATAATTATAATCTGAAACAATTAAAAAATTGAGATAACTCTTTTATTTTTTAAAACAAAAGTAAAAACTTACTGAGATTTAGCCCTTGTTTGGTTTTGCTAAAAATAAATTTTTTAGTATATTTCGATAAAAAAAATGATGAAATGTGTGACTTAAAAGTTGATAAAAGTTATGAATTTCGTTAATGTGCGACCAGAATTAGGGCCAATTTTGCATGGAGGCGAGTGATGCTCGCGCCTCAAGCCCAACATTGGAGGGGGCCTTAGATTTTAGCTTCTTTTCTTCCTTTTTTTTGGTTGATTAAACGTTTGGAATATTGACGTCTTTGTGATTCGATTATAATATAAAGCTTTTGAATAATACATTTTATTTGTTATTTTATTGTGAAGTATTTAAATTAACAAATTAACTATTGAATTCATAGCACACTTATAAATTTTGCATTCGTACTACAATTTTGGGGCCTAATTTAGGAAATTCGCCTTAGGCCCCAAAAATCACAGAACCGACACTGGTAAGAATTAATTTATGACTTTAACTTAAATTTTTATTATTTTTTAGCTAAGTAACACATGGCTTAATCACATAGTGCAAAAAGCTTAAAGAATAAGTGTTTTTTCCCCGGGTCACAACCAATGGTCTTATCCAACTTAAAAATAAAATAAAAAATAAACAAGTCTTCAAAATAATTTATATAAAAATAATAATATTGAATATAGCACGAAGATATGACAAAAATGGAAAAAATTGCATCTATTCTCGTTAGATGTGATAAGTTTCTGTAACTTTTAAAAACAAACTGTGTATCGATGACGGTATTAAAGTCGAGTTGAAATCATTATATGATTTACGAAGTCTTCAACTTGAACAATTACACAATTATTACTCAAATTTTCTTTTTAGTACAAAATCGTGTATGTTTTTAAAAATTTGAGCAAGTTGTCTATCTTTTTATCTCACGATCATTTGGACACATCTCAACTCTGTAAAGCTAAAATGAAAAAGCATTTATTTTACTAAAAGTAAAAGAAAATAAAATGCATTCCATTGTTCCTTGATTTATAGGCCGTTGAGAAATTGAAGATATTTTTGTCCTGTATTTTACTTTTTTTTAAAAAGGTATAATAATTTTCAATAATCTATAAACACTATCATGTAAAGCCATCTAACGTTCACTAAGTGACTAAGAGTCTCAAATGGGCTGGCGGGCTGAAATTAACTGCAGAAGGTTCACCCAATGGGTTTGAACTGAAGTCAGGCCTTGACACAGTCGACTGAGCCCACTTTTTTCTAGTTATCCGTGATTTTAATTTTAAGAGGATAGAGCGAAAGTTTTTTTTTTTTTTTTTTTTTTAAAGGGAAAATTATATATATTGAATTAGTGATGACAAAAAAATCCGTCCGGCCCCACCCGACTAGTTGGTGGGGGCGGCACCCGCCCCGAACCCACCTCGTTAAGAATAAAAAAATTAAAGATTAAAAAAAATTAATTAACAGGAAATTTTTGTAAAAATTAAAAAATTAAAAAAAAATTAAACGGGGCAAGTCCGCGCCCCGCCCCGCCCTGTCTAAGGTGGGTCGGGGCGAGGGGCGGGATGTGGGAGTGGCAGGGCGGGGCTGCCTCGCCCCGTCCCGTGGCCATCTCTATATTGAACTACAGTTTATTTCAATTTACTTACATTTAATTATAATATTGTTTCATTTCTTGACTGAAAAAATTTTAAATGTGAGAAAAAGTAAACGTGTGGTGAAATCAAGAGAGCTAGCTTCGATCTAACGCAGCTCGCTGATAAGTGTATTTTGTACACTTATCTAGACCATTAAATTAGAATATTTGTAAGTAGCTTAGATGAGTTATAGCTTAATTTTGTTTTAATTATGTTTGTTAGATTGAAATCAATGCAAATTGGTGGATTTGGAAGAAATGAACGAAAAACATGCGAAAACGAAGGAAATCCAAAGTCTTGGACCAAAGTGTAAATATTTAATAGTTGATTCGGAGCACAAAACGATGAATGAAGATCTTATCGGATCAATTGGATGCATTTGGAGGTCAAATGAAGGAAATAAAGTGGAAGTACTTTCACAAATCAATTTCCATCCGAAG
>CAIGRO010131091.1:0-17162 GCA_903798355.1 Fraxinus baroniana
AATTTTTAGTTGCCTGGTATGACAAGAATCAAGCCAAAAAGAATTAAATCAGACACCTGTTCTCGCAAGTTGAAAAATTGAATAAGTTTAGAACAATATATCATCTTGAAGATGATATCAATGAACGACCAAATGACTTTCAAAAAACACATCAAGAATCCAAACTATTAAGGTGGTACACACCACGCTCATATTTTCATAATATGTAGTACATAAGGAAGAAAATTGAAGTAAGTACACATACCTGGGATCTATATTAGCTAAAGTAACAATATCATCTAACTTCTGTAGATCACGCAAGTCTACAGAAAGTAATTTGTAGTGATCGCTAAGAACTTCCCCTTTCTCTGCACAAATTCAGATGCTTCATTGTTATGGCAAAAACACTAGCCCAAAACCAAATAAATTTTTCCAACCCATGTAACCGGATTATATCCTGAATAGGAATGAGGGTGGAACTCACAACCCGAATTGGAAGTAAGAATATACTAGGGAACCAAACATTAAAAGCCACAAGAACAAAAAAAATTTGCGGCATGAAACTCAAAATGCAATATTTATTGTTCAGCCAATTAACAATGACAAACAAATCAGAATAGTTGCTGCTGTAACATGTCACAGTTCAAAATTTACATTTTATACTTCAACCAACTGCATTAACAATTTCTGAAGATATGTCTACAAAATAGAAAACTTGTGACAATTAAAATTTTGGAAGCCAACCTCTGCTAAGAAAATACAAATGAACTATCATGACCTTAAAGATATTTCAACATGAACTTGCATCAGGAGAGCATTGATCAACTTCTATAATAATAACAATTATCTAGATGACTTTGCAAACTAATCAATCTCTAGGGCCCTAGATCAATCCTATACAGGATTTCTGTTTCGGCAACCTTAATATGCAATAATACACATGCAGCATGTGAAAAATGAAGATTTCCTCAGACAACAAACTAATACTAGTAATACCCTATGTTATTTAAGACAAAGCACACACCGAGATGACTACACTTGTATTCTCTCATTGCAATTGTACCCAAGTAAACAAACAGAACAAAGTTTCAGTGGGATCAAGAACTCATTGTATTGTACTAGAGGTTTTAAGTAAAACTCCACATACATTAAACCATCCAATAAATCAGTTTTTATGAAGTATATTAAATACAAAAGGAGTACATTGTGTCACTCATAAGCACTTGGGCTTCTATAAGTATATATAATGAAAAAATGAGAGAAAAAATTATTAACCAATGAAAAAACATAATATCTGTGCATACAAATTGATGAAGGTTCCATCTTCAGAGATTCTATGACCCGTTTCAAGGAATTAATGAGTCGTCATGACCTCAAAGCATCTAACACCACTGCCTCCAGATTTTAACAGTAAATCCAAAATTAATATGAGATATACCCAAGTCGTAAGCTTGCTATAGGGAACGCATGATTGGAAATTAACTATATTCTTACCCTATCAAGCAAGCACCTTAGTTGCCTATTCATTCTCAACAATCTCACCCTAGCTTGTTTTCTAATGTCTGGTATTAACTCTCTTTCTGTAATATTTAAGTATAAATAGAAGCAGAGTTTTTTAGTTACGTAGACTTTTGATTATTAAATACAAGGTGACGTTGAAATCATGTTTTGTCCCGATTCTTCAATTCTCATGAATTTCTCTATATGCATGTTCAGCAAAGTTTAAATTATAAATTAACCTAGTCAAATACACTTTTAACCACACAATCTATGGATCCCCTTTTTATCCACACATTTTGTGGGACCCAATTCTTAAATTATAATTTAAACACTTCCAAACAAGCACTCTCTCTCTCCTGCTGTCCCTGATTTTCTCTCCAATTAAGCATCAATTTCATTTAGCAGAAACATTTTTACGCCATCAGCAAGATTATAGTTTTATAGTCATTGCAAATATCACAGAAAAATGGGAGAAGTTGTACAACAGTACAAGTCAGAGTCTCAGTCAAAGTGATCTAATTCTTACCTTGAGAAATTGATGCAGTTTCACCAACTTTATCTCTCAATTGACTGTAGGTTTCAATAAGAGCAGCTTTCTTACTGGTCACCTAACAAATTGAAACATCAACAAATGAGAAAAGAAAGAATTGTGAGATAAAACTAACCATTACATGATTCCAATAAATGAGAAATTAAAAGTAAAAGGATGGTATAGAAATTTGACTACTCAAGTAATGTTTTGTGAATCCATATAAATCACTGGACATGATGAACTTAAAAAATATAAAAGCCAGAACGTGCAAAATACTCACACGATATTCCTGAGTTTTCCAAATTTACCTCAATGAAGTCTAGCTCTACATACAGGTAAGGCGCTTTCCCTTCGTCCTATCAAAGAAGAATATAGTTAGCTTAAAGAAGAACAAATATGTTTTATATTTCTGGAGTTTAATAAGCATATTAAAATGAACTGTGTCACTAACTATACCAACTCTAACTACAAGCAGAGAGACATACAAGCATGCACCAAAGGATCCATGTAAGCCTAGTATTGAACTAAAATTCTAACCACTGTCTAGAGGTTTTAGTTGGACTAAAGTATGACAACTTCCATCCATCAAAATGGACCTTCCGAAATCCAAAAACACGGTTCATCAAATATTGCCTGTAGCTCGCTCAATAAGCATGGATAGTGCACTACAATTTCTCTGGACAATAGATCCCCTCTCATATGTGTCATGAATGAAACTAACTCTTCCATTCCAACCTGGTAGAGATTCACCATTCTTATTGCAAAAGGATAAGCAATTCAAGTGTAATACTATGCTTACAGAGGCACACATGTCTGGGGGCAACACGTGTGAGAAGTGTCAACATTAGGAAGCATAGAAATCCCAGCTCAATACACACGCTGCTTTCTTGTTTAACAAGAAGTATTACAGAAGATGAGAATACTAAAGTAAACAGAACACAAAATATCCAAGCAAAAGAATACGACTTTATCAATTACTCAAGTTCACCATGACAAAAATTATTCATGTATCACATGAAAGCTCATGCACCTGCAACTGAAAATATGTTGTATCAAAGCCAGCTCCAAGTGACAGTATTTGCTTCTTGGTGTTGCCTTGCTCATCGGTATTTACTTCACAATTAAGAAATTGATGAAGAAGCTTTCTGACCGCTGCATACCGGGCAAAATATCCTTGATATTACAAGAAGAAAAAATGAATCAATATCGCATAAAAACAAGTAACTCAGTAAGCAAGGCCCAGATAGGGAAAATAACCAAACCCTACCGCGATTAATTATTGGAGATCGTCTCACTGGTCTTTTTACAAACAAATAAACGTAGTCATCCTTCATGTATCCCTTTTTAACACAAGACCTATTTACCAAACACAGAAAGAGTTAATATAGCTTAGCAAAAACATAGATATCGTAAATCATGTTTACAGTCTTGAGAGGACCAAAACCTTTACTCCAAAATATTATAGAATAACTAAAAGATCTGATATGTTAATCACATACCAAAATGTCCTGCAATCAATATCATTTGTCTTTCTGAAAAATTTGTTCCACGGAATAAAACAATCTAACAAACACGGTATTAAAGTCCTAATAAAAATTAGCTTCAAGTATTTGCTTGAAAAAAAATGTATGTCGTATTCCACCAATTCATTGTTCTTCCCTTTCGTTAAATCTCTTCGTTTATCTTGTTAATAAATTAAAAATTCAAGGAAATAAAATAAATCTGAAGGAAATTTATTAAAATTGATATGCTATTATCATTATTCTTTTGATAGAAAAATCCTTCCTTTATGCAAGCAAAACTGGAGAGTTTGAGTATGTATAATGATTAAATTATGATTCTTGAATTTCATCGCAATAAATTGAGAAAATGAAAAGAAACTCGAAAGAGTATATAAAATGAGAAGTAACGTACAGTTTGCTGGCGGAAGCGTCGTCGTTTGTTCCCTGAACCGCCGCTCTGTTGCTGCGCCAATCGGCCACCGGTCTCGCCATTTTCGCGTAGAGAGAGAGAGAGTCCCGAAGGGTCAAATCTGGTGTTCAAATCAGTCTGAAATCGTGTTGATATCTAAAAGTAGCTTGTCTCCTTTGAAAAGCGGTGTTTGTAGTAGCGACTTCAGTCCGGACAATAAAATAAAAATAAAATAACAAGGAAATTCGGAAAAGAAAATTGGTCAAGGTGAGAAAATGCGGAAATGAGAGGGGGGCGCTTAGAATTAGGGATGAAAGTAAAAAATTAATATCAAAAAATAAGAGCTCGTTTGGTACGTATTAAAATTCAATTAAAATTAAAAATATAGTCGTTATTGAGTCTTACTTGTCTAATAAAAGTTAACAATAACGGCCAATTTTTCAATTTTAATCCGATTTTAATCTCTACCAAACGGGCTCTAAATAAGTAAATGAAACAATAATATGGATGTTTTAATTTCCAACCCCCCACCTACTTTGAAATTTTGTCGGGAGAAGAAGAAGGTCATCTTGACCTATTTTCATCCCTACTTAGAACTAACGGAATAGTGTCAGACTGGATTGGTGCATTTTTGTGTTTTGGAAGGTTGATAATAACAATTCGAGAGGATAAAGTCAATATTGTAATATATTAATATAATTGGCCCCGTTTGATCTACATTATTATCTCATTAAAATGAAAAATATGACCGTTATCCATCATATTAACATTTAAATTCAAATCTTCTATTTTTTGTGTGGGCCCCAATAACGATTATATTTCTCATTCTACAATAATTTGTCTCAAACAGGGGCAAAATGTGGAAATATCATAATCATAGTGGATGATGTTGTGTTGATTTTATGTTGATAGTATTTCTTTAAGAATAATTATCAATACGCAATCTTTTGAAAATCCTTACAAAATTAAAAAAGTACAAGAATATAGAAAAAATTTGGAGGCATGACAAATAAGATCATGTGCAAAAAAGGCCAAAAAATATGATTTTTAATATGCAATATAAGGTTTTAAATATTTAATTGTGTCTATGTAATTTTTTTTAAAATGTATATATTAAGCCCCGTTTAGTAAAGATTAAAATCAAATCTTTAGCCCATGTTTGTTTCCCATTATCTACCCAAAAGAATGAAATTTTTGACAGTTAAAGTCAAAGAAGTGGGTCCCACTGCCTCACAAAAAAGTCCAAAATTGTAGCTCTTTTACTGTTTCAACGGTAGAAAAATTCATTTTCATGAGAAACAAACAAGGCCTTAATAGATTTTGAAACAAATTGATGAAATGTACAATTAAAATTAATTGTTGACTTTGACTTGAAATTTTAATTAAATTTTAATCCAAATCAAATAGGGACTAATATTAATCAACTTAATAGTCTACACCATTTCAAGTTAATTATACATGTAATAGTATCATAATTTTTTAATTGTATA
Organism: Fraxinus baroniana; assembly: GCA_903798355.1. NCBI lineage: Eukaryota > Viridiplantae > Streptophyta > Magnoliopsida > Lamiales > Oleaceae > Fraxinus > Fraxinus baroniana. Next base: position 5,413 of record CAIGRO010131091.1, read on the forward strand.
TAAATATATTTTTATAAAATTCATATTAATAATTACTAGTATATGTTATTAGTGGAAATTAATTGACTTTTGTTTGAAAGCAATAATATCAATTTATAACAATTTTATTTAGTTGAAACAAATTGTATTTTAAAGGTACTATATTATTGACAAATAAAATAAAAATGGAAAGGTAAAATAGAAAATCGAATCTCCTCAAAGTATCCGAGCTTTTAAATGTACCCATCACTGTCTCTTATAGTTTTCCACGTTTCTTGATTTATGTCTCATTTTCTAGAGGAAATCCAAACCCAAATGAACAAGTGGCCAATCGTTACCTTATCCTAGCTCCTTTTCCTTTCTGCAAAAAAACATGGCTATCAAATCTTTCTTGATTATTTTCACATCCTTTGTCATCATCATTACATTGACATTCATTCCAAGAACTACATATGCTCTACCTTTTGTTGTCTTTCATGGTAATTTTTTTCTGCTTTTTGATTTTACTCGGTTCTGTTGCAGTCAATAAGTAGCTATATTTCTCACAGTACTATGGTATTGTGCTTTTTATTGCCTTTGTATTATTTCTACATTGTAATTCTGTTTCTTGACAGTCAGTTATACAATAATCACCCAAAATTGAACCATTGTGTCTGTATTTCTGCTTTTAATGGTTACCTTGGAATCATTTTGCTCCTCTTATGTAATTTGTAAGTGTTGATTGCTTATAAATTTTGTGTTAATTTTACAAGATGATGCATTTTTTGTTTGAACCATAAATCTTATGAGTGTAAGACATAGAGGTGTTAATTGGCCGCACCATGGTGATCCACCTTAGCCTGGTACGGTCCTTTTTTAGGGACACTGAATATTATCCAAATAGGGTATTGGCCGCGGCACTTTTTGACACCTGAAGTGTGACAATTGACAAAAGTATTATAAAATGAATTCCATTTATATATTTCTTGACATTTTATTGTGAATTGTATGTTAAAACTTCAATCTTAGTAATGTGTTTTGCTAATAAGCTTATATATTAGCTGCCAAGTACAATAAATGTATAGCAAGCGGAATCATTTGAAGCATTGCAGAATCCAAGGTTTGGACAGTGTAAAAAATTGTTCTTTTTAAGGGGAATCATTTGAAGCATAGCAGAATCAAGGTTTGTACATAGTAAATTTGTCCCTTTTGAGGAGAATCATATTCAAATTTGCACCATCTGTCCAGTTCTATTTGACAAATAATGTTTTTTCAGTATTCATTGTAATGTAACGAGTTTCGGTGCAACTTGTGCAAGTTCTAAGGGCAAAGTACATATCATGATTGAGTAACTAGGAATTGTTCTTAGTTGAAATATAATTTTGCAGGAATCTCAGACAAGTGCAGTAATGAAGGAGTCTCACAATTCACAGAGCTTCTGAGTAACTGGTCTGGTTCCCAAGGATACTGCATGTAAGCATTAATTGCTTTCAATTTTTGTGAAAAATTCAAGTCCACATATTAATTGATCCATTATAGCCTTGTACCATATTTTCCAACTTTTTATGGATGAAATGAAATGCCAAAACGGAACGCTGTTGTATATATGTGCCAATGTACTTGCCCAAGATGCATTTTTCGTTTTTCATCCATGTGTCTAATTGTGTTCCTAGCTGCTCACAATTCGTTCATTTAATCTCTCTTCCTTTTCCTTCTTTTTCCCATGTCTGTTTGTGTAGTGAAATCGGAAATGGTGAATGGGATTCGTGGTTTATGCCGTTTCGAAAACAGGTGATTGATTGCTTATCAATCAACGTTGTTACGATTATGCTTCTCTAACACCCTATTTAGTGATAATTTAACATGCTTCTGTTTTTGTACTTTCAGACAGCCATCGCCTGTGAGAAGGTACTAAGCTATTGATAACTTGTTTACTTCACTGAACCGGAATTCCTTTTTTCAGATGGTATTTTCTTCAACTTACAGGTGAAGAAAATGAGTGAGCTCAAAGATGGGTACAACATAATTGGACTTTCACAGGTTAAACCCCAATCATTTACTCTTCTGCATTGTTTGTATGTGAAATCATTTTATTCTTCCAATATTTATTTTATGTTAAATTTGTCTGAAGTCTACCTTTCCATTGGGGGGAAAAAAATCTATTAACATTTGATTCAGTTATAGGAACTCGGATTAAATAATTTTAAAGCATACAATATGCTTGATCAATCTTTACAGGAATTGAGAGCATATACATTCTTTTTGGGAACAGGACTTAGTTTGTTGGTGTTGAATTTAATTTTAATAGAAGAAAAGATCGTTGAATGGCCAAATGAGCTGGGGTACATTTTTAGGGGAATGGGGTTAGCTCGGCTCTAGTTTGTACACTTTATGGGCATCAAGCTTTGTTTTCTGTGAATTATAAGATATATATTAATGTCAAGATTGTGATGAAATTCCATAGAGAATTTAACTACGCGGTTGACTGTAGAGCAAAACCTAAATGAATGAAAATACAATAGATCCTCACACTAAGCACTCTATTGTCTTCAATCTTTCTCGCTGTATCAACAGCAACAAATCAAGTCTCGTTTCCAATAAATTTGGGGTCAGCTGCATGAACCCTTTTCCACCACTTCACTTGGTTCATTGCTAGATCTATTGGACAATCTAAATCGTTTTAGTTGGATTAAATGTGAAAATACTTTGTTTCATATTTAATTTGAAGCTTTTCTACACATTGGTAGACATCTCATTCCATCCTTATACTTTTCAGGGCAATATGGTTGGCAGGGGAATCCTAGAATTCTGTGATGGAGGACCACCTGTAAGTATTTGAATTTTTTATGCTAGCCCACCTCATTCTTTTCATGTACTGTAAAGTTATGGCATAACTGAGATATGAGCATGATGGCATACGCGCACATTCTTTTCATGTACTGTAAAGTTATGGCATAACTGAGATATGAGCATGATGGCATACACGTACAGCATAATTCAACCTGAAGTGGTAACAAATCACAAAAACTTTGTTATGATGATGTAAACTACAAGAGGTTCTACTCAAAATGCTCTTTTTTCTATGTGGTCTCATCAAATTATAAGTGATCAGGCACTCACAGTATAGAAAAGCTGATTTTGAAGTCACCTCTAATTACCAGCTTGTTGTTTATATCAGTTTCAGTTAAAGAAACATTTTTCTCCCACCTTTTTGATTGCCAAATAAAATTAAGTACTTGTATGCATTTACAAGTTTTAACTCTATATTATTTATTTTCTTAATTTGAGACAGGTGAGGAATTTGATATCTCTGGCAGGTCCACATGCCGGGATAGCTTCAGTTCCCTTTTGTGGAGTAAGTTCTCCTTCATCCTGTATTTACTGTCCATCCTTGAATTACGCCTGCTTTACGTGTGAAGGAAATTATGCTTCACGCATATGCATGGTTAAAGTATTTCATAGCTTTTGTTATAGTTAACTCAAATTAGAAAACTGAGTAGATTTCATGAGTTATTGTCTTTATTAAGTTTTAACTTGTAACTTAATAACAGTCTAACCCTTCAGAAGGTAAGATAATAGCTTATGTTCAGACGTTGGTTATAGTCACTATCGGATAAATATAGGTTTTATAGGCGTTTCATGGAAAAACTAACATAATCCAATTAATGCTGCTCGTTTTCTTTTATGACGTGTGAAATTTCCAAATGATCTATTTTTACAACCTTAATTTTGCAGTCTACTGTGGTATGCATTCTTGTCGACTTTTTGCTTGAATTGGCGGTCTACAGCAACTTCGTCCAGGTTCACAGTTTCTTTTGATACAGTACATATCAATTCCGAAAACGCACAGAGACATTTTAAAATTAAAAACTGTGTTTACGAGTTCCTGAGGCTGTAAACCTGCATTTTGTTCATTTTTGTCCAGTTTCTTCTTATTCTTCATCATCTTCGTTTCTGTGTTTGTGAAAGAAAATGTTGACGTGTTCTCTTGATGGTACCTAATACCTGAATCACAAGCCTAGTGTTCAATTGCAGGAACATTTAGCTCCAGCTAATTATATCAAAATTCCCACTGTGAGTATTCTTCTTCCATTAAAATTACAATCTTTAGATAAAGTGATCATTGCTCTGCAATATGTCAAGACAATTTCTTATCTGCTTATAATTTATCTATTAGCTCAATTTTGCACCAGATGTTTTTGAATTTCTGTATCAGCAGTGAGCATCACTTGGAGCATAAATAACAGAGTCGTCTCATTGCTAGTTCTCATATTATTTTCCGCTTTGTAGGACCTAGATAACTATAAAAAAGGATGTACGTTTCTCCCCAAACTTAATAATGAAATACATAAAAATTCCACATACAAGGAACGGATTTCTAGCTTGCAGAATTTGGTACTCATCATGGTAAGTCATGATATTTACTCTGTTCTGTTTTTGCTCCTCGAGTACGATATCATTTGAATTGTATTCACAGACCTTGAAAAGTATATTATAAAGCTCAAGTTTATATTTTCTTCAATGTCCTAATTAGTTTGAGAAAGATCATATTCTGGTACCAAAAGAGACCTCCTGGTTTGGGTATTACCCAGATGGTTCCTGGAGCACTGTTTTGCCTGCACCAGAGGTAATGTTCGCTTTTTGTTTTTTATGGTAACACCGAGCAGGCCAAATGGCCTGGCCCATTTCGACAACCCTAACTGTTGTCTCAAAGATTTGATTGTGCTAACGATAGTGCATTTTGAACCCCTTGCAGACTACCCTCTATACCGAAGATTGGATCGGTGTGAAATCATTGGACGAAGCTGGGAAGGTGAAGTTTTTGAAAGCATCTGGTCATCATCTTGAAATTTCTTATGGTGAAATGAAAGAATATATACTTCCATACTTGGTGGAAAATGGACAAAGGAGAATACCAGATTCATATCATGTACGGCCTTTTTCTGGTCTCAAGGAAGCAACTATAAAGCTACACACTTCAAATTGAAGTTATTGCTAAAAGTTCCACTCAAATTGGAGAGTGAGGCTCTTTCACTTTTTATTGTAACCATTTTGAGCAGCCAATTGATGGCAATTTTTTTACCATTTAGATAAGTATTGTCAACTATGACGTGACTGCACACTGTTGATAAAATTGAACTTCGTTTAGATATTATTCTATAATCTTTCTGATTATTGACATTCAACTTTTAATCCCATTAATCTCTAGTGCAATCCACAATGAGGAAATACGAAATGCCCATAATTTTCGTCACTCTTAAACATGATATATCTATAATATTAACATAATCAACGGTGTTACATTTGGCTTTATTAACTTCTCTTTTAGTTAATTCTACCTTAATGTACATTACTAGGCAAAGACTTCATTCTATGAAAGTTCTAATATGAAATAGCTGCATGATAACTCCTTATTTCTTCAAATGCGCATAAGTGCCTACTGATTGGATATAATACACTGAGAAAGACGTCAAAATATGGAAGTAAACTTTGCATCAGAAAAGGTAGCAATCACAAAGAACCAAAGGTGTACACAAGAACCTAATGACACCTTACCTTTTCATCGAAAAAAAAAGAGTAAGGAATAGCTTGCATTTGATTCCCTTCAATCTCTGGATCTCAAAGCATGGAAAGGCGAGTAATATAAGCAAAATAGCTAAACACGGTGGCAAATTTACATGTGAGGTGGATTGGTCCATCTTCTCTTCATTTCAGATTTCCATCGAACCTCCTTCAGTTTCCCATCTAATCCATAGTCCCTTTCCATAACAAGGTTGATTCCCTCGTCCGAATACCATCCAACACCAATACAAAGGATTCCATCCTTATTCACGTCAACATAGGCAGTAACGCCTCCAGGCAGCCACATGACAGTAACATCTTGCATGTCCAGCATCTCTTCCTCTCCAAAGTAAATTGGATTATCAGGCAAGCTTCTTTTTATTAGATTCTCGTTGCAGAGATACACATACGGTGTGCCATTACTTTCCTCGGCTGCAATCTCTTCTTCACCATAGATAGGAGTCGCACTCATCTCGAAAACCTTCCAGGAGCCTGTCAGCTCTGATGGTTGAACTCTTTTTCTCTGAGAAAATGGCTTCAAGTCTGCCTCGAGGTCACTATCATAATTGTAAAAAAGTTATGGAGAAGAGAAAAGAAAGGAACGTCTAAAGGAAATAGAGGCATGCATATTATAGTTTCGAACTTCAAACTTGGATTAATATAACCTGAATCTTGAACAAAGAAACCACAGGACAGATTCACCAAAGCAGATACAAGCAGAAGCGAAAAAAAAATGAAAAAACACAAATTAGGCGGGAAAATACACTGGTTACACTGAAACAAGATAATCCCCAAAACTAAAATGAATATATATTGAAAATTAAGGATTAAAATATTACTTCTATGAAAAGGAAAATATGACAAAGGTCACATATCAATATTCACAAAAACACACTAGTTTATGGGAGACAAAGAGAGACGCATTTTCTGATAGTATAAACATTTTTCCCAACGTCTTCAAACTCTCAAAGCAGTTTCCCCATGTTTTTGAAACATATATTTGTTCTAATCCAATAGAAGGCAAAGTTACAAATTGAAATTGAAATTGCAACTTTTTTTATTTTTTTTGCTATCATTAGCAGGAAATAAAAGGAATTACCATAACTAAAAATTTTCCACTCCAAGTAATCAAATAAAAGCTCTTCCTGAAAATTTAAGAGCTGACTCTCTCAATATATAATCAACATAACAGAATTGATTAATTTTGGGGCACTCATGTATGCATCACTAAGCCAAGAAAAGGAAGATAGGATTCCCTAGTATTCGGCCGCGAAGGACCAAAGAAATAATTACACAGAAGAAGAAGATAAGTAATCATTTTTCCCCTTCCGGCTAGACTTTTCAAATTGAATGACCTAACCCCAAATCAAGTTATAATATCATCATAATGTAGAATCAAAACTTTGTTATTGCAAAGCAAAGTAACTTATTGTTAAACAAATTTTAGCAATAAATCTTCTTAGGGGATCAAGGAACCTTGGAACATATTGGCATCATCCAAATTGTAGGGGAAAAAAATAATTTTATTCTTTAATGGAAGATGGTACCTGTTGTCAGAGATATTGGCTGGACCAACCCATTGTTCTTCATAAATTGCAACCCTCATAATTTGGATATCTGAACCCCCATTACTGAACTCTATAGTATGCACCACTCGCAGTCTTTTGTGGCACCCTTTAACCAAGCACTAGAAAGGAAACAAAAAAAAAAAATCATAATAATTCTTCCTCTTGGGTATAAAATGGCTCCATTACATGGAATGGAATTTAGTATTTCATAATATTGCTATTGGATGTATATGTTCTTTTAAAAGCCATATGCCGTTTAAAAGGTTTTAAAAGATATATATAAATATTAGAAGATCTAAATTCCAAAATGGTTGTCCCCCAACTGTTAGATAAAAATAAATATGGATACAGAAGCAAACAGAGCCCTGCCGGATGCCGCCTTCAGGCAAGTTTTGGGAGATAGCAGCTTGATTTGTGTCAGTGAAGAAACTTAAAAATATCTATCTAATATATGACTGTTTAACAAAACAGTAAAAAAAATTATTAATGGAACAAATTTAATCTACATAATAAGTTGCGTTTAATTTTTCAGAACATTTATTTTTCATTATCGAAAGTAAGAATCACCAATCTTGGCGTTGAAAAATACTAGGCCATTAAAGACAGAAAATAAAGAGATGGAGATTAACAAGCAGCACCTAAGGATTTCAAACATTAAAAATTAAGAAAGCATCCTCACTTGCGTAGACCTCCACGAATAGAACAAATTATTAGAAAAGAGAAATTTCCTTTTCAAAAAAGAAAAACTATGTGATTCCCACAGAACATCTAATTAAGATCTTCAGGGCAAAATGTCCAGACGAACAGGGCACACATGAGCATGTCTATGTGGCTGTATTAAAATGGAAAAAATAAGAAATATATGTCAACAAGTAAAGACGGCTCCTAATGAGAATAAGTTTGGTGGTAGGAATGACTTGCACAGACCTAAAGAAGTTCCTACATTAGAGGAGTGACAATATCCAAGTAGAACATATTTGAAGAGGAAGGGAGAGTTGCACCAATACTTTGCATGAACACAAAATTGAAAAGGAAATCAGGTTAAGTCATGAATCGTAGTTCATGTTAAATTGACATGCACGATAACATTTCAAGATTATAAATTAACTTCTATGCACAATTTTAAACATTGTTTTAACATGTTATAATCATCTATCATTTTCATCTTCCTGGAGAAAAAGCGAGAAACTGGCAGTCAGAAAATACATCATTGGCAAAATGGGAAATATTTTATGCCCATGATTACTTGCCATAGCTAAGTTAATACTGTGTTCAACCGTTATCCAGAAGAAAAGAGAATATAGAATATAATATGTTCAATAGTAATTCATAAAAGGAAAGAGAACACAGAAAATACTATGTTTAGTAGTAATTCATAAGTAAAAAGAACATTGAACACTTAAATGCCAAGAAAGACATACTTGTTCAAACTTGAAAGTTGGGGAAAGGTAATATTTAGATTCATCAATTTCTCCCACGGGAATATCAACTGGGCCTCTTGAATAAGATCCATCCTGCAAAAGGAGCACTGAAATGTTTTAATAATGATGTGTTTCTTTCGAATGCCCTATTTATTTAGTTCAGGCAAGTGGAAGATCATCTTGACGATATGATTACTATGTATCCTCCATTATCCACTACTATGCCGTAATATTTTTTAAGTGCTTGTGTAAAAGTGTGTTTGAAAAATGATTTTCTTTGGAGAATGTGTTGTTGAAAAGTGGGAAAAAGTTGTGGAGAAACGTGAAAAATAAATTTTTTTTTTATTATTATCTATTATTTTTTTAAAGAATGTGGGACTGAAAATGAGAATGGAGGAAAGTGACTTTCAAATATCACTTTCAAACAAGGGCTAAAACAATATTTCCTCTTCTACAATAATAATTAAGTACTTTTCTAAACTACTGAAAAGTACGGAATAAAGTCAATGAGTTGAATTAGTTTTACCTCGAAGAAGACAAGGCCAGGTTCCATTCCCATGACATCTTCTTCCATCACATCACTCCTGGAAAGGTCAAAGGACTCAAGTTTTGGCAGAGAGTGACCTGCTAAATTTTTATGGGATGTTCCCGTCATGGATTGGTCTATGGACTTCTCTTGACTTCCATTAAGTAGAGCTTCACCATAAGGATTCAATGTAATCCAATTTATTTTTCTTTGTATTTGAGATTTCTGAGCCCCAGAAGAAGGCGCTGTTGCCTTGATATAGGAAAGGGTATAGCAGTCAAATAGGTTCTCATCCTTTCTCCCTATTTCAATTGGCTCCATTTCCGCAGTGATTGGAGAAAATACAGCTCCAACTCCCTTCCATATACCACTGACACTACTTGTAAATGTATTCCATGCAGGTCGAATAACTGGTTCCTGAAAGAATTTCACCATTATTTGAACGTAATATTTGTTTGGCCAAATGTACTTTCGAAACTGAAGTTAAATGAGGTTTTTATGTAATGGTTCCATTTTTGCAAATTTGATTTCATGTTAGGCCCAAAATTTCATCCTACTTCGAGCATGCCCAAATTACTTGGACTTCATCATAAAAATCCTCACAGAAAGATAAGAGTTTTTGGATTCTACTTGTGTTGCTATCAGATTTCAATTTTAGTTGTGTCATACATAACCACAACCGATCACCAAATTTTAAGGCCACCATAGAGCAGAAATTTCGCAGAAAGGAAAAATATATGAAATCCTGCAGAAAATTAACTATACTTTTCATCAACCCAGAAAAAGTTAAACTGCTGAGGACTTTTAGCATACTAGCTTCTAATGCTAAAACACATTGCATTTACAAACTCCACATTCAAGTCAAACTTAAATTTATTATAAAAAAAAACTTACTGTGGATAAATATTTGAATATAACGAAATTTTAGCAGCATCTCAAACAGCCCAAATATTCATTATCATTTTGAAAGAGTCGAAGCCCTATGATTGTATACATATTCCTCATCCTCTATAATCTGGAATTCTAAGGTTTTCACCAAGTTATGGCATGACCATAAGCATTGATCCATGCTCTACAGTTTCACCCCAAACATATCCTGCTCAAACTTAATTCCTAATATGAGAGCTAGCTAGCTTCAAGAAATTTGATTCTTTCGAGACATTACAAGCCAAAATCCAAATAATGCACATACATGTGATATAATGCCTAGAATTTAGCAACATTTTCCCACTGATATGAAATGGTGCAAGTGCCAATTATTCCAAGTTTTCCATACTACGCATATCAGTTTGTAAAGATTTCAGTCATACAACCATATAAATACACCCATAAATTAATACACTCATCTGTTCACAACCATGCATTGTTGAAACAAATTTGAAAAGTACATTTAACAATATGCAGGCAAAAAACTGGTTATAAGATAAACTCTATTCTAATTCATTGCTTACGTAGCTTAAATGTACTGATTTCACTGAAACAAGTACATACTGGCTATGAACATGTATAATGAAGGAACAATATGATAAATAGAGTGAGTGTAGGAGAAATTTCATCTGGGCGAGCGAATCTAGCTCTATACCATGTCCATTAAATTTCGACCAAAACCATATAGCACTTATTGAGGATGCAGTGGCACAATTCTGAAGGGCACGGCCATCTCATCTAAATTTGCATACCACATTCATTTGTTGATCAAATATCTAACTCGTACACAATTTTACAAATGGTAGTGGCGAGGCCTGGACCCAGGTCTTTTGCGTGGATCTCATACCACGATAACCATCTCTTATTAAAGCATGAGCTGTTAATTATATTCATTTATATCTTGTCTTCAACATATCTAAGCAATTTCACCATCATGAAATTAATTAAAATATCGAAAGAATTATTTCCAAAAAGGTAGAGTAATGAGAAATACCTGAGTCTGCAAAACCGTTTCGACCTCCATTAACATAGAACCAGACACCATGACTCTATCACCTTTCCTATTGGAATTCTTCATTCTTCTCCCTCCTCTCTTTTTCCTCCTCGATTTCTCCTTCTCTTTATCTGCTTTCGCTATTTCGTTGTCAATGCTCCAAACATTTTCTTTGCCCTTGACTTTCACTCTCTCTCTATCAGTATCGTTAAACGTGAATTTCCCACTATTTTTACTGACACTGGGACTCCGATTGTTATTTCTCTTGTCGAAATTGCACGAAACAAAGGGATAGGAATTGCGCCTACGAGTACAAAAAGAGAAAGGGAATTGTTGCTGGCTGTGGGTTAGTAAGAGACTACTGAGTGTTTTGCAGGCGTTTATACATGGTGATTGCATTGTTCTTCAGCTACAGAGTGTGAAATTGATAATTATTTGATTTAACTTCAGGGTTTTAGGACGGCGGCGGCGGCGGTGGTGGCGGAGGCGCTGTGGGAAATGGGTGATTTGATTTGAGCGACGGTTAGCAGTTTGAGCTTTTACTTTTGCTCTAGAAACTACACTTGGCGCAACTCCGCCTATTATCCCACGGCCTCTTTGAAGCTAAGCAGTAATTAAGCGGTCAACGTTGTATTAAGCGATCAACGGACAACGTTGACTGCTTAATGCGCGACACACGCTTAGGCGGCTAGACGTGCTAGGCGCGCTTTTCCCTTGGAGATTCAATTTTTTTCGTCTAAGCACACTTATACGACTCATTTCTTTTGGGCAATGAATAATTATTTAAATATGCT
>CAIGRO010131095.1:0-18565 GCA_903798355.1 Fraxinus baroniana
TACTTTAGTCCATTGGCCCAAGTCGAGATCGAAAGAAATTATTATATAATCGAGATTATTACTTTATCGAGGTTTAACTGTAACAACCCATGAGAGAAACTTGGACACCCGTTGAGGTAAGCTCTTTCTTCCTTGTTCTTAATAACAAGATTTAAGTACATGTAATAAGTTAGGTAGACCATGACAATTAAAATAATTAAAGACGTATCATACCAAAATATCAATGATCTCTACTTTTTATGTATAAAATATGACCAAACCTTCTTTTTAGTTAAGAGGCAGCTCAAGTAGGTATACATCCTATGGACATGTTTGGTTACTTGTATCCAACAATAAATAGATGGAGTGAAGCTTTTAAGTGCGGCTAGAATCTTTCACACATTTGGATGAAGCAAGGAATTCGTCCATGCCATCCGTAAAGTTTTCAAGTGATTTGTGCAGTATCATGTCAAATTGACATATTCGATAAGATGAATTAAGTAGCATTAGATCGTAACTCTCTACTTTACAGACGTGTCCAGTACAGCTGCACTAAATATTTTTCTAAACCAACACATCGTGTAAAGTTGATGGCATCAAATGAGCATCAATATTCGTGGCAGAGTTTCATCATCATTCCTTGCAAAGTAAAATTCATTATTCCTGGGATATTAAAATATTATCACCTAGCATCTCATCGCCATAAAGCTTCAAAAATAATGAGCAATTAGATCCCATGTCCTTATCCATCAAGAACCCAAATCAGACTTTTGGGATTTGAAATCCACTAAAGCCATGTTCCAATTCCTTTACGATAATATGATTATGGAGACCGTCTTTCAAGAATGGAATAAATCTAACGAAATAAAGACAATATCCTATAAATGAAATTATTCCAAGAAAACAAACAGTCAACATACAGATGTATAGTAGTTCACCTATGTCCTATTTGTCGCAGCACTTTCTCCACTATAATGTCAAACAAGAGCACCAAGAACAACCCACAACCGACCCGTCATAGACTACGAATATTAGGTAGATCTGCAGTCGAGGGGAGTATGATAATCTCCCCCAGAGTCCAACACAACATAGCATAAGATGAAATAAAAATTGGATTGCCATTCAAGAAAGACAGAAATACCAAAACCAATATCACCTTATCCAAGAAATGGTAATATTTCAAGTTACAAAATCAATACTAAGTATAGGATTATTGTCTTCTTCTATTTTCCCACTAACAATATGGAAGCACCAAATTGACATGTATTACAAAACCCTATTAATAAGAAGTGTTTTGATAGCATTGAATGATTATGCTAATCCAACAAGCGAAACAAAAAGGAATATAGACCTAAAATCAGTAAAAATATCAGTAATCGCAATTATAATTGCCTACACTGGGCAATAATTAACACAGTATCCCAGTCCTTTCGCCTAGGTTTAACTAGTAAACCAAATTAGTGAAAGATTAGTGTTTTCTTCAAAAAAAATTTGGACCATCTTACCGAGCCAAGTTGCCTCCTTTCCGAAGATTGTTACTGAAAAAAATCCAAAAACTAAATCCCGGTCTTATTCACTGAAATCTTATGTTTTCGGAATCTGAACCTACCTAAAGTCTTGATAAAAGTAATTTTGATTTTACTGAGCCATCAGCTGATCAAGCTTCATCTGCTCGAGCAATGCACCCAAAGCAGTAGATTGATCAATTTGTTCAATCTGTGAATTCAAATTTGCATTCTCACCAGTAGATGTAACCGAACCAGCTGTGCCAAAGACAGTAGGTGCAGATTTTTCCTTTGTTTCCTGTGGAGATTCTTTAACGAGTGACTGAACCCATGATAAATCAGGCTCCTCAGCACTATTCAGAGTTTCGTATGACGATGATCTCTTTAGCTTACCAAACTCATCGGCGTTGACTGCCCAGTCAGGCTTCCCAGTAGAGGATCCCCAGCTTGACCATGCATCTTCGGAAGAGGCAACAGAAGCCATAGCATTGGAGCCAAGATCACGTGAGCTGAGACTTCGAAACTGTTTCTGGTGCTTCTCACATTGAGCTAACATTGACACCCGAGAATTCATTGATGACATATGCTCTGTACTGCGTGGTGACATCCTCCCAGAAGACGGAACCCCAAAAGAGGCTTGCAATAGGGCGTGATCTATGTTTCTTGGTGAAAAAGGCGTGTCAACTGGAGATAGGATGTTCTGTTGCTGCTGCTGGAATTGATTAAGAAGTGCTGATTTATGTGTTGGGGAGAAAACAGATGGATCTGTATATAGGGGAGACGAATTATCCACAGAAAATGCATCCTCAAGATTCGAAGGGATTAAAGTTTTGGATCGAGCAGAATGGTTCAATGAATTGGTATTAATACTTGGATGGGATAAGCGGGATAGTTCATTCAAGAACTGCTTCTGTTGGACATCAAAATCTTGCAACAAACTCAAGTCTTCAGGGGGGAAATCTCTAGCATTCAGTGATGTTCGCAAGCGACTGGACTGGAGGTTGCTTCCAGGTAAATGCAATAACGGAACATTTTGTGGGGGCCAACCCATATTTGACATGCCATTTGTAGATGGTGACATAGGAGGAGTAAATGGAGATGAAGGAGAACCCGGTAAAAGGCTCATTGCTGCAGCAAAATCCATGGCATTAGCAGCAGAGGAAGTTGAGCGAGGAGAAAGAACGGCTGAACCTGTCGAGACATACAAGGGTCGGAGTTCCTCTTGCGTGTGGGCAAAGAAACAGACTCTGCGGTTGCAACTCGTACCATCTTTGCAAAGCCGAGTCCGATACTGAGCCGGGTGAAGCCAGCACTCGAAGACCCCGTGAGCATATTCACACATGTCCCCTCTTCTGCAAGCCCCCTTGCGAAAATCAGGACAAGGTACACAGCTATAGTGGTATTTCCTAGGATCCCTTCTTCGAGCATTTTCCCCGGGGTGAACAAATGGGCACTCGGTCCAATCATGTGAGTAGGCACGAGAGCAAGGCCGGACCTTAAATGAAAACATTCTGAACTCATCTGTAGAATAGATGCTATTCTTGATGTCGGGCAAAGATGGATCAATGGGGTACTCTTTCTTCTCCGATGCAAACTTTGCACTCTTAGGAGAAGCCACCAACTCTGAAGGAGATGTCGGGGATCCAATATGAGCAGATGGTGAAAGAGGTGGAGAATCAGAATTTGGAACAGTTGTTGACACTCTAAGATTGAGTTCTTCAAATGAGGCGTCATTTCTGAGAATCATTTCAAGAGAAATTCTCATTTCTTGAAACTTTGGAGGGACATTAATAACATCAACAGGACAACAACCATTTGCATCCGCCAGATTAGGATCTGCACCAGCTGCCAAAAGTAGTTTCACAACATCAACGCCTTTAACTGATCCACCAGATGCAGCACAGTGAAGAGCAGTGCTCTTGTCAACACCAGATGATCGATTCACATCAACTTCAGGTGAAGAGATAATCAGTTTCAGTACATCAAGGCTACCATAAGTTGCGGCCACCATCAAAGGAGTTCTTTGATGAAAAACCATTTGCTTCGAGCCCCTTTGACGTCCATACCACAGACCAACCTCATCAATACAGGACGGCTCGCGACCAACCAATCTTTTAAAGCCCTCTATATCATTGTTGGCTGCAAGTTCAAGCAAACTGGCAAAAGCGTCTTCAGTTTCAACATTCAAAGGATTGACGTTCATGATTATATTTCCGGTACTGACAAAGTGATTGGGAGATGATAAAGGAATGGATTTCTTCTATGTTCCAATGGCTCCAACACACAGCAATTGCTTTTATTTCTGAAATCCAACTGGCAAAGAATTCTAGATATTAGAATCGAAACTGAAGGAATCCATAATCACGCAACAAATAAATCAACATAATTGGCAGAAGTTCTGCAAAGAATAAAATTCAACTGCCAACAGGAATAGCAATTAATTGATAACCAAGAGCTATCAATATGTGGGGTAAGAGAGGGGGGCTACAAAATAAATGAAAGGTTGAAACTTTATTAAAATAAAGAATTATGGCAAATAAAAGTAGATAGCATCAGGAAAAAAAATATTATCATTTCTAGATTTAGTAAATTTAGAGATATATTTGGATAGAGGGTGAATCACTAGCTATATTTGCATTGCAAATATTAGGAGAAGTGTCCAACTCATCGAAATGCTAAACCAAAAATAAAAAGTTAGGGTCTATACCTCTCACTATAATCACAGACAGTGCAATAATCAAAATAGAAATAGAGCTACATACATTAGTAATCAGATTTATGGAAGTATCAATTGAGAAATAGCTACTAAGAATAATTTGTTCAAACATGAAAAAGAACGAAGAAATACAAAGAAAAGAAAAAAAATCAGGAGTAAAAACAAAATGAATTAACACAAATTTCCACTTTTATCTACCTCAACCCTAGAAAAACAAATAGCAGTAATGAAGATCAAATAGAAATTGAAAGAACCCTTAAACTCATAAACTCTTAACTCATACATAAATATAGTAAAGTTATTTGTATGTCTATATACAGAGAGAGAGACATAAATATATAGTACATGGAAGTAAAAATGGCAACATTTCTTACCGGTTAACAGTAATATGAAGAAGAGAAGAGCAAGACCAGCTGCAACAGCAACTTAAATCAAATATAAATACATATATTCTTGAATATGTAAAAAACAGATTTTACAGCAAGTTGTGTAATTGTATTTACAGATCTAGAGAGAGAAAGTTGTAGCAGTAACAAGAGGAACTTCTTCCACTCTCTTTTGTCTTCGCCATTTCCTATGTTTTTACTCTCTTCTTGTTTCTCTCTCTTCTTTTTCTTCGACTGATCAATGCTAAATGTGATAGAATAATTAAATATTCGGGAAGAAAACAGAGGTGACCATACTTTTGAGTAAGATTTCATTTTAGTCACTCAACTTTTTTTTGTTCCAAACTTACCATTGAAATCTCAATTTCATTCCAGTTTGGACACTGGATTGAACCTGAACCAAATCGGATCGACCGGTTTTGTTAAATACTACTTAAACATTAAGAAATTTCAAGTACTAAACTCAAGAATTAAAAACCCAAGTGCAATGCCATTTCACGGATTATACATTTTGAAGCAAATTGGGTCCATTTATATAGGCTGTCTGGTGCTGATTTTGGAAATGAGAAAATCAATTCTGAAGCCGTTATTTTTGACTTTGTCTCACAAATAAGTAACACATTTCAGTGATAATTGTACCGTTGAGTGCTTCAACGGTCAAAAAAGCTCTTTTTTCCCATAATTTCAGCTCTCCCAGACAGAGCCTAATATTTTCACTAGTTTGGTTCAGTTCACTTCTCTTTGAAATTGGATATAATTTCGTCCTGAAGTCCAACACTCGATTCCTATGAGATAGACAAGTTTTCTTACATGAACTCATCGATCTACTTGTTGCACTATCTAGATGTGTAAACTCACGATTTTTTAACACAAAATATGCCAAGGAAATACAAGTAAACAAGAGATGATGAAATCGGTATGTAGTTTATTTTGAATCAAATTGTTTTGAGTCGTCAAGTGAAATACAGTTCGATAAACTATAACATATATAAAGCTCTTCATGAGTTACTAGTGATAGAATTAGCACCCGACTAGTCATAGCGACCGACCGTGCTGGCTCAATCGAAATTTTTTTCCCCTATATTGGACGGTCGCTATTCATCCTAGTTCAAATGAGTTCTTGGATCCGCCATCGGCTACAAGGATTTTTTATTTTATCTAACGAGATTAAACCCCTATTTGGTGCATATTTTGTAGCCAGGAATGCATATTTCGTCCTAGTTCAAACATGGGCTAAAAACACAACTACAAGTTATTAGCAACATGTAAAAAATAAAAAAAATAAAAAAAAAATAGTTTTGTTTTTGTAATGTAATTTTTAATACAGAGAGAAAAGGTTATCGTACAAATATATTATCGACGAGCCACAGTTTGGGAAAAAAAAATGAGTGACTATAATGAAACTTTGTTCAAAGTTGGGTGCTTTTCTAATATTCTAGGAAAAAAAAAAATTGTTTTGTTGAAACAAACGCCTATGCCTATCCAATCCAAACCAATTTATATGCACGCCTACACTACGCTTTTTTATCAGTCATTTTATATTCTGAAAGTAAGCATTAAATTTTATTTTATTTTATTTTATTTTCATGTCATCACTATTCCAATTCAACCCATTATTTACTTTTTAAAACCATTATGGAGCCTGGAGGTGGGTCCCTAGAGCTTTATAGCTGCACACATGGCATTATTTGGTTGTTTTAAATAAATTTTAGATTTTAAGTGACCGGGGTCCGGGAATAATGGGTTGTACGGGCCACAGTAGAAGTGGTACTTGGTGAAGGTTTCACCAAATGGGTCATTCTCAACCGTGTATACATCAACAAACATTCTGATGTACACTGGTTCACAGTTTTGATTGACAACTCTCCCACAGTGACAGATCTCATTGTGATTAGAAAAACAAAAAAATTATCACCCCACCCACCCCATGTGTGGGCTTTGTGGTTCAATAACAAGTATTGGGCTTTGTTTTGGTGACCCGGTTTCNTGTGGGCTTTGTGGTTCAATAACAAGTATTGGGCTTTGTTTTGGTGACCCGGTTTCACATATTTTTTAGCTTGTTGGAGACACTTCACTTTTCCCTATGCTTTGACTTTGTTGAGAGAGATCTATTTCACGTGGGTTTTCCTTTATTTGGCAAATCACTTTTCTCTTTCTTCTTGCACTCCCTGGCTCGTGTTTCTCTCTTCTCTCTCGAAGCTGGCTACTTCATTTTCCCTCCCCTTGGTATAACTGTGTATTGAGCCTATTATTGCGAGATTTAGGAGTAACTCTCAGGCTTAAAATATAGCTGGGTTGTGTTGGTTTCTCATGAGGCTTAGGTCAGTTATTAGGGCTTGATTCTTGGCTGATTTGGGAGATCGATTGATCGATGACCTTTGCCAACTGTTGAGGGGTTCTGAACCGGGTTCCATTGCTCTCTAAGGACGGCGATTTGCGAAGCATGGGGGCTGTTCCTGAGCCTATTGATCCTACCATTCTCGGCCAGCCATGACAGGGAAGTTACATTCGGTTTGGATGGTTTTTTTACCTTTCACATTAATTGAGGCTGCTCTTGTTATTCACGGTTTCTATGGTCTCTGTTAAGCATCATATATATATGTGTGTTTAGTTTGTATTGTGAGTTGAAGGCTATATGATAATGTCAGTTTAAATAGATTGTATACATAAGGTTTTATTAGTGCATAATGGATCATTAAACTGCCGTTTTTCCCCAACACCATGTATAAAAAGTTGTCTACCAACATTATACGTCTAGTACCTCTCATATATCAATGTCTGGTGGTAACTAAAATCAAAATTTTAATAAATTTTGATGAAAGCCGATAAAATGAGTAGTTAAAATTTGAAAAGTTGTAAAATTCATAAAATATATAATTAAAATTAATTATTGATTTTAATTTAAATTAAAATCTAAATTTTAATCGGTCTAAGCCCAAGAGAATCCCTCGAGTCTTCGAAACCGTGGAGCGATGGAGAATCAGCCAAACATAAACAAATCAATTTCAGGGTTTTGTACAACAATCTAGGATACAATACTCAGGTCTAAGAGAATTTAAAATTCAGCTAAAAATCATTGGGATGAAGCTCTTAAAGAGTGATAACATATGATGAGCAGCCAACTCAGCGGTGTGCTTCGACCTCACAGAAGACGAACCCTCTTGAACAAATTTCTTCGACTTACACACCATACTCAGAAGCACTCAAATACTCGCCGTGTTCCTCGAAGTACTCTATTAAACGCTTCAAGAATTTATCACTACTAACTGTCTCGGTGTCACAGACGATACAACATTGTCTCCTTGCTCGTGTTACAGCAACATTCATTCTCCTGTGATCGCTTAAAAATCCCACCTGAATTCAAAATCAATTAATATTTACCACAATCATTTTCCATCACTGGTTAACCTCATCTAAAAACTTTAAGTTTGTTACAAAAAGGATAATTTTTTTATTTAAATTATACTCATGTTACACAATTTGACCATCTTGACAGAAATGTCTCACTAGCAATACCTCTTTCTTTGAGTTCGACCGCACCATTGAAATGATAATTGCTTCCTTCTCTCGGCCTTGGAAGCCATCGACTGTTGAGATTTCCATATCTTTTAGCTTGTTTTCATTGCTTCTCAACATCTTCAGTAACACAACCTACAACGGAAGTTTCAACATAGAATTCAACAAATTTGCATTAATTTAAATCCTCGACCAACTAGAGTTCTTAGTTTTTGTCAATGTAACAATACCTGTGCTGCGTAAGGTGTTATGATACCTATATCGGAAGCATTGACTCCACTGTCCACAAGTCTCTTAGCATGTGAAATAGCAACTGCCGCTTCACCCTCATTCAATGTGCTATCTTCCTCATCTTTCTTCTCGTCCATATCACAACTGAAACAGAATGGTAGAAACTATAAGTGCCTGTGCCGTACGCAGTATGAACAAGATTTTAACTTGTTTTCCTTTCTTAATAATATTCAGTACTATATGGACCCCCTAACAAACATTGCAATAACAATAAGAACATAACCATGAACCTGACCTGTTTACATTAGCATCTAATACTCACCTGCTATGGAAATGACATCCATTCCAACTGTATTCAGGACATATTTGAACTTCTATGAAATTTGAAATAAACAACAATAGGATGTCGTGATTATGTTTTTCGAATTTTTCGTCCCCAAATCTCGAACTTTCTTGAAATTTACATCCATGGGCAAATTATGTATAAAATATAAGTGCAGTTGAAAGCCAACAAATTTTTTATATCTTTGGCATTGGACTGAAGCAAGAAACTATATTAAGGGATGTAAAAAACCCAGACTACAGAAAACAAATGGCAAGGTAACAAGCGTACCCAGCTGTGTCAATGAGAAGAAGTGTTGGCTCTGTTGAAGATGTCTTCTTTACATCATCAATGTCATATAACGCATGGGCAGCAACACTTGAATGGGCTTTAATCTAACCACATGCACAAAATAGATACGGATACATGTCATGCTCATATCTGTCAATACTATTAAGTCATTACTATGAGGAAGATGGCGATGAAGAGGAGAAGAAAAAAATATGGAGCAATAAATTGAACAAGAATTAATCTTTAAACAAGATCTGAGCATTTTTGAATACTTATTCAGCAAGTTCATGCATGCAGTGCTACAAATATGAACATGGTTAGCGAACATGATATCGTGGAATAAGAAAAAGATACTATAGTTCAAATATATCTGAGCACCTTACTGTCATAGAGTTCATCAGACGACCAGTTCATGATAAGTTCATGCATGCGGTACTGAACAGTAAGCATAGACGTGACTTCATCTCCATACAAGTCCGCAAGACGTTCAAAGAGGGTTTTTCCTAATCCTTTCTTCTCAGCTTCAACACTTTGAATAGTTGGAGGAAGCTGGAGGTGATCACCGACTAGTATACACCTTGGACCCTACAATAACAAATTAGATAGTTTAGCTGTTGTTTCAAAATGAAAGAATAATTGAGCGTACAGGCCATTTTTAGGTGCCGGGCAGGTGGCCCAGCTGCATTGTCATTTTTATGCCTCTATATGTGTGTGTTTTGAAGAACTAGAGTACCTTGTGCAGCTATCATTAGCGCCTTTTATTCTATAATTACCTTCAATAAAGCAATCCAGCAGGCTATTTCAAGTGCCTGTGCAGCTTCATCAATAATAACCAAATCAAATGAAAAGCCTTCCAATTTCTTAGACAATGCACCTGTCAACGTTGTCAACACCACATCTGCATTCTTAATCACATCCGTCACAGCCAGCTGCTGCCTTTTACGCTCTTCTTTGGAAAGAGTCTTAAGCTCTCTCCTAATCTCTCGCTTAGTATTTCTATCTTTCGCTTTTAACAGTTTCCCGTTCAATGCCTATAGAAATACATCAAAGGAGCAATGAAATCATCAAATTATACTTAAATGAACACCAGGGTTAAGTGTACTTTGTTAAATTCAAAATTCACTAAACAGAGTGAAATGATTTTTGCACATAAATTTTAAAGAAATATGAAAAAACTCATAGTGGAGATCAAGGATATTTTGCTACTCGTCAATTTCTTATCTGATGAACTGAACACGGTATAAATCCGGTGAAGATTACAAACCTTCATATAATCTCGTCTGATCTCTCTCTTAGTTTAAACTTTAAAGTTGATTTAAACTACCAAAAAATCTTTTGAAATTCAAAACTATCATGGTCAAGAAAAGCATAAAACCATTTTTACAGTGGTCGGAGGTTTCAGCGAATAATTTAAAAAACCCTATTAAGCGTGAATCACTTCAAGAGCAAAGGGCCGGTGAATGTGTCAAAAGCTAGTATGTAACCATTTTATTGCTTATTAAATATTAATAAACAATTATCAAGTTTATAAAATGTCAGATAATAACACTAAACCCTAAACTCATTAGTAAAAAATGATCAAGTTTATAACAAGGCAGATAATAAGTGAATATTAACAATAATCATCAAAACAGGCAAAAACAATCCAATCCTATGAAGAAAAAACGGGTGAAATAACATTTCACTTCAGGAGGTTATAGATTTTCTTTATTTCCGTACCTTCATCTCTTTGCGGATGTCATTTGCAAGAGCACTATTATCCCCACGTAAAACCTACAGGTAGTCAAGCAAATTATAAGTAGAACTTTTTAAATTTCAAAGAAGTTCCAATATCAAAAATGAGTTGTAATCATTGAGGATTACGGTGCGGTTGAGTATCAAAAGAGGGAATGCCTTACTGGACATATCCATCCTTACTATCATCATCATTAAAGACTGAGTTCAAATATAACAATTCACAGCAGTCTTAAAGAAAGAAAATACTTGAACATATGCCCATACTGGCTTAAGTATGACTGCTAACAACTTGAGAAAAAGAAAAGTGGAATTCATGATTAGAATAAAGTAATATAAATAAATAGCTAAGAGCATGTTTGGCTAAGCTTTAAAAGTTCACTTGTCATTGTACTTTTAATTACAAAAAATTTATAAGTCAAAATTGGGAATAAGTAGGTTACTCTTTTTTTCTAGGAGACTTATTTTGAGTGTAATGTAAGATTTGGTGTCAAAATAAGCATCTTTTTCAATTAGAAGTAAGAAAAAAGTAACATATTTTACACATTTGGAAACAAAAAGTTACTTGAGAGCAATTGCTTATTTTAAGCTTAGCCGTTGCTCTATTAGGACGAGAGAAAGAGAGAGAGAGAGAGAGAGAGAGAGAGAGAGAGGCAGGTACAGGGAAAACGTAGGAAGGTGTAACCTGTGCATCAAGTGCGCTGTCAAGTACTTGAGGGAGTAAACGTGCAGGATGTCCCACTCTTACCAGCTTTACTCTGTTGATAAGTGGCAATAAAAGTTCGAGTAATTTGGTTCTTGCTAAATAATGTAACAAAATAACATAACAAGCAAACCATTCTGTGTAATCCCAAATTAGAAGTTCATAGAGGCACAAGAAAATAAGCTTCGCGAGTTCAATCTTACGATCTAGTTTAAGATCTATATTTGCTGCCTTTACAGGACAACCTATTTACAAGTCATTAACTAGAACAGAAATACGGATCATTTGAACATATCGCTTAGCATGTATAAGAGGAGCATAACACGAAATTCAGCTAAATGGTTACCTAGATAGAGATTATTTTTGGTTCTATATACATGTGTCTCATCCTAATTCTTGCCAAAACATGGGAACTCAACTAGAAGAAAAACAAATAGAAGACTGCACTGATATTTCAGATAACTCTCCGTCCTTTATATGAAGCTTCTTCAAGAGTTCATGAATATCAACTTGAAAAAAATTTTTAGCCTGTAACTTGAAGAATCGCTATACCTATAAGGCACGAGTCTCTCAACGATGTTATCTACTGCAATATTTGAAGCTGCACAAGCAAGAACTTTCGATCCACGTTTTATTTCTTGCAAGATAATTTCTACCACAGTTGTAGTCTTTCCAGTTCCAGGAGGTCCATGCAGCAAAAAGAGGTCCTTGGATGACAGGGCCTTTGAAATGGCATCTTTCTTAGGAAAAGAAAATTACGATTTAGCGTTGTTAAAAAATAAGGGTATAAATGCAATCTAGCAAAAAAAAATGTAGGAGAAATTAGATAACTGTAAGACTATGATATATGCAAGCATAATAGAAAAACCAAAGTTTTAGTCATAGAATTCTTAATATACCCACCTACGTCAATTATTCCAGAAGTACGTAACTCAGCCTGTAAGAGAAGTTTGAAGGACAGCATTCCAATATGAAACTAGGAACACCATAAGGTGAAATCACTTTTTTAACCTTACATCATTCACTAAAATAGGTATCCCATCTAGGGCGAAAAAAAGAGTATTAACAACACCTGCTGATTTCATGTCAAGAGTTTTTGCAAATTACAAGCCTGCTATAGGTTTTTATTTTTTTCAATTTCTGCCAGACTTTAATTGGAAAGGACAAATACATTTAACTTTTGTCAGCATGCTGTTAGTAACATAGGAAGAAGTATCCCACAAGCATATATTACAGCAGATGTGATGCATATTGAATTCATACAAAATGTATGCAACATACGAAGCGAGAACTTATTCATGCTCAGAAAATGTTGAGAGGTTACTCAGGAAAAAGATATTATGAAAGATGAAGTTTGAGAGACCTGTGAATGATCTAGGTTGGAATTCAAAGGGGTGAACTTGATATCCTTTTTGGACACTGTTGGCTTTCTCTCTCCAAACAAGACAGGAACAAGGTCAGCAGCAGGACCCTTCTGCACACCTTTACTTAACTGTATCAAAGTATCTTTCATCCGACGATATGTCACCTACAAATCATTTACTTCTGGAAATATTCATTTTCTTTCACCTATTGAAACTTATTCACACTGCATTTGCAGGATCTAGAGGTCCTCATATATACTTTATTTAGATTGAAGCTACGATTTAATGTACCTCATTTGCCACTTTCTCAAGGCGTAATGGAATATTCAAACCCTCTTCTGGGACATCATCAAAAGCAACAGTAATAGACGAGTCCTGCTCCATATAAAACATTGTTGTATTTCAAATTAATAATACATGAAATGCAATTAAACAGAATCCATTTCACGAGGAACATTCAAAAATTTCAAAGTCAAAATACCTTTATTCGATAAACAATACCCTGTCCAAGGGGAGGGGACCCCAAATCAGCCTTGTTTGGTTTTAGAACCACAACGTCATGATTTCCAAACTGGACGGAAGAAAACATTATTCAAGCCCAAGAATAGTAGCAAGAAACAAGGGGAAAAAAATAAAAATCAATTACTAACTTTAAAAAGGAAAGAAGTATTCAACTCCCTATCACTAAACAAAATATTTTCACAGATTTCACCTTCAAGTCTAATATTTATCTTAAAAGATAAACTTTATTGCTTAAAATTTGAACAAAATATATCTGGAGATTTAAATATGAGAATGCAATCCTAAATATCCTCTTTCACTCTTTGTAATACTTTGCAAACTCGTATAACTTAAATAAGAAAACAGATTATCAGATTCATCTGAACACATGCTATAAAGTGTGAACTACAACAAGAAGAAGTTCCTTTACGCTGTACTATGATAAACAACTATTTTGCCGCTGTCTAATATAGATACATATCTTGAGAAAATTCCTGAGTAGGTCACTATGCATAAATATTAAGAACAAACACGTGCTCTTTTCTTCCAAGTAGAAACACGTGGTAACTATATACTTCAGGAAAGCACACTACCTTGAGAAATACAACATTATATGGATAGTTTACCTTGTGAGGAGGAAGCACGTCCCCTTTATTAGATTGAAACTCCAGAAGAGACTTGCCCATCAACCCTACCTACACTCAAAAGACCACATTCACAAACCACTGCCAGATATTCTATCCGAATTATAATTACCAAAACAATAGTATATTGAGAAGTAAAATTTACTACCTGAGCATCTACACACTTCAAATTAAGAATAGAGGATCCCTTCTTTTGAGCAGTATCCAAACTCCTCCCCGAGCTCATTGAAGCCGATATCTCAGCTTCCTAAACAATAAACGTCGAGCATACGTCTAATTATTCTAAACAACAAGGGAAACCAGATTGTTGAACTTTTTTACATATTTTAATTTTTTTATTTGACAGTTAATGTTAATGTTAATAAAAATTGTGTTCTCAAAAAATTAAAATAAAATAAATGTCCATTTCTTACGTTAAGAAGAAAAATTAAATAGGAAAGAAAATTGAAAAGAAGGGTAGTTTCCATTTACATGAATCAGGAAATAAAATTCAAATACAGTAAAAATCTGTTGACGTGTATACATAATAATTACATGTATAGATACATAAATAGAGTGCGTGAATTTACTTTTTCCATGTCGATTAAAGGAGCCATAACGAAAACAAATTGTTCTAAGGTTATTGGATTTGAAGATTGCTTATTTTTGCGCTTTCCTATGTCCTTCTCCATGGCTGCCGCTGCTCAACAATTCGCACTGTGCTTGTGTTTGTATCTGTGTGTTGAGAGAGACGACTGACGAAAAATAAGGGCCCGTTGTTTTGCTGATTTCAAGCCTTTCCGGTTTTCGATTTTTCAGGAAATGAGTTCTCTTTTCCGTTTTGAAAAATGAATTTTGGAAAACAATAAAAAAAATTGGCTTAAAAACTCAAAAACGTCAAAAATGACGTTTTATGTGTTTTCAAGCCAAAACACGGTAAAATTTCAAAACGCGGAAAACGCACATCTTTCTCCATAACTGTGTTAGAGAATGGAGAGCCAGAAGAATCGCGCTTTCTTCCTCGACAATCGACCACCATTGGCCACTGGGATTACCAAACCTCACTACCATTCGAACCCCCTCACCTCCATTTTCAACCTCTTGTCATCATCTGGCCACGGAGTTGCTGAAAACAGCCCCAATCACCACCTAAAATCGCGCTACCAGTCACGATTTTCGTTATATTTCCACCGTCGTCGGCTACCGTTTCGATCGCGGACCACCACCACGCCACTCCTCTCAATCAAACACATCCAGTACCACTATGGGTCACCTGCAATTTTGTCCAGAATCGAGTGAGCTTGCGGAAATTGATGATTTATTTGGTTTATCCCATTTTTTATTTTGATTAATAGGAGTTGGATAATGTTGTCTCAATAGCTGGATGAATTGCAGTTGTTGCACCTTGGTAGATTGATTAATTAATTATGTGGAGTTGTGATTTAAAATATTGAAGAGCGTCCTTTAAGTAATCGTAGACTATTTTTGTCTTGAGTAATGGTGGCTAATTTGCGTCTATTTCCTTTTCGTAAATTTGAACATATTGGTCATCTTAAAGCTTCTTTAGTATTCTTCTAGTTATTGATACAACTCATTTTCAGAATGGAAAAAAACTGTACGTATTATTATGTTTGAAGGTTGAAGTTTAATTTATAGACTTGAGTATGGAAGAACTAGAGAAGCTAGCTAAAATAGGCAAGAAAAATCCAGAAGACTGCACGCAGGTACATTGCACATGTTGTAAGTATTTGAAGCTAGCTTAAATGTGTTTGTCCACAACATTCAATAACTTCTGTTACAAACATATTGGTTACAACACGAGAGAAGTATTTCTCTTCATCATTTGATGCTTGGGTGAACTGCTATACCTTTTCCCTTTAATATAGTAAATCTCATAATATAAGAAACTCTTTATTTCCCCAGATTTATTCCTTGCTGGGCAAATTTCTTGATCATTTATATTTGTTCTGTTAGATGTTTAGGATGTCTTGCTCAGGTTTTACTGTCTTCTATCGAGTTGTTTTTAGCATCGAATAAAGTTTTACAAGCATGTTTGGCAAAGTCTAAAAAGACAAAATACTAACCAAACTTTCCAAGAATAAAGTCTTTTAACTTTCTTGAAGGTAGCTTTTAAGCTTAGCCAGACATTCTCTTAATGCCTAATATGAGCTCAGGTCCTTATAACAGGTATAAACTGCTAATACTATGCATTGATCATCACCAAAATTTCCAGGTAGCTACTAGAGGAAATGGTGCAACAACTATTTCTGCAACAATGATTTTCGCTTCCATGGTGATCACCTTATAAGCTTCTTTGTTGTTTTAAATTTTTTATTTTTCTTTTTTCTACTAGTGTGCCTGTAAAGGGGAATGTAATTGCTATTTTTCTTTCATATTTGCAGGTTGGTATTCCAATATTTGGATCGTGATAGATGGACTTGATTTTAATATTAAGAAGAGTGGAGGCGAAGAGAGCAGCAATGCACCAAATTCAGGCTCTAGGGGACCTGTGTTTAGTTCCTTTATATACGAGGAGGAACCTCAAAGTGAAATGTAAAGATCTTAAACTTTCTCTGTATGTTTGAGGTTCACCACTTTTTTGGTTTGTGTTTCATTAAAGCGTGTCTCGTCCGTCTTTATACATAGTTGTCTATAAGCATCTTGGACTCTGTCTTTACCATCCCCATGAGATGCCAGTATTCAACTTTTCGTTGCTTTTACCTAAGAAATTTCCAGCTCACATAAAGGGGAAAACAAATATAGATTTTTGTTATATCACTTTTGATGCCAGTAGGTCCCCAGAGTGGGAAGAGAAGGAATGAAGGAGAGAGCAGAGTTCTTTTATATACGGCTTTTCATCAAAAATTTCCTTGCTGATTCAGTTTTTACTTGGAAGCTGCTTACATCACCATGAATGTTCTGTATTTTTTTTTTCCTTTTTTTTCCAAGCATGACTTCCACTAAGTGGGTAAGGCACGCTAAGACTGAAAGTTGTGTAGTTTCTCTTGCAAGCATTGCATACATGCCTTTCAAATCAATTTCTACAGTTCTTATTTACATGTGAACTGCTGTTATGAAGTCTATATTATATATGTTTGGCTTGATTGAATTGATGTTTGCAGTGTATTGGCTTACCTTTTCAGGTCTGAAAAGTATTTATCCAATATACTGTTTGATTGGATTAAAGTGCACATGTTTGTGTTATAGCATTCAGTTCTTTCTCCCAATTTAATGCTTTAAAAATGAGAATTTGACTTGAAATATCTCCCCCTATCCATTGCAGAAATTTGGATGACATACATGCCTTTGCATGAGAAGGTGATGCAAAGAAGTTGCTTAAGAGCATTGAAAGTGGTGTTCCATACGATCTGAAAGGTTGGTTGACCTCAAATTTATAAAATGCTCTTCTATGTTGTTTTGATGTGACTAGCGCTAAGATGAAGACATGATGTTGCTAATGAAAGTCCTAGGAATTTCGGAGTCCGTAAAACTGGTTATTCTCTTGGAAGGAGAAACAAAATATATAACAGAAAAGACGACCTTCAAGCAATAAAGTTCTTAAAATTTGTTGCATACAGAAAGGGAAAGAAGAATACTACCAAATTTATTCTCATGTACGTTAGGAGCTAATATGTTATTCGTGTTAAAAATGCCTGCATTCCATTTCAAGCCTGCAAAGAAGAACTATTATGCTTTAACAAAGATACAAATTTTCGCATGTGAAACAGATTATGTTTTCTAACGTTAAATATGTTTACTCAAAATGATGCAGATAGAGAGGGTCGTACTCCTTTGCATTGGGCTGTGGATCGAGGCCATATAAATATTACAGAGATGCTCTTGAACAAGAATGCTGATGTTAATGCGAAGACAGATAGCAATATTTCTTGTCTGGCTCCTGCTAAATCTTGTACTGAGTATAAATGAGGAAAACCACTCCCGAACTAATATTTCCTACTTACTAATTTATCATGTTATTTGTGACTTGGAGAGCTAGTTTTAATTAATAAAATCGCAATTGCATTAATTCTGTGCTCTTTCCCTCCAATAGATAAATCATAATGTGCGATTTTCAGAATTGTAACGACAGGGGTTTGCAGACCGTGGTGCATCCGTCCGTGTTGGTCGGGACATTGAGAAAGAAGGCAAGGGATACTTCGAGGATAGGAGGTCTGCTTCTAACATGAACTCATACGTCGTTACCTCAATGATTGCAGAGACGACAGTCCTCGAGAAGCAGTAACCCTTTGGATGTCGGACATCATAAAGAGAGAATTGTATTACAAAATAACCATTTCATCTGTTTTCTGTAGGGCAAATTATCTTGCTATCATTCACTATTCTTCATTGCTATTTGCATTTGTATTGTAGTCTGCAAGATTTGAGTTCATTGCTCCTTTGAATTCTACTTATTTAATTACATATTAATAACAATATGAAGGAATGGCTTTCGATGTTTACAACTGAAATAATATCTAGTTACTGGTTAGCTTTCACTGGCAATTGTCAACAATGCAGAAAATTTTGAAAATATCATGGGAGCGCATCTACGTCAACAATTATCAATAACAATATCGTCAATAATGTAATTATCAAATTGCTACTTACATGTGGAATGACTACTCAAGACATCGTACATGATTCTATTGATTTATTTTATATTTTGTTCAATATTTGCTCATTTTGTCATGACA